>MU726075.1:6574-59741 GCA_026770625.1 Nicotiana glauca
AACTTCTTAAACATCATGCAGGAACCCGTGAAATTGATCGAGTAGGTCATATGTACCTCGTACTTTGTTTTACATTTTTGTGGGTAGATTTAAGATATAAAAGATGTAAGGGGTCAATGCAGCTTCAAGGTACCGGGTTTCCGATGCGGAGTATAAATAAATGTGTAAAAATCCACTAAATTACAATAAATAGTGAATATGAACACATAATTTTAAAGATATAATGGATTCAATGCTAAGAACCTATAAGGTTGAACCCATAAAGATTAAATCCTCGATCCACATCGGTATAAAGTTATATATATAAGAATGTAATTTCTTGTCTTGGTTGTTGTCATGTCCCCTAATTCTCAATAATTTTTTGTGTCTCTGTATCTTTTGTTCATGCTACTTAAGCTTCGTCCGTGTGAGATGGCATATTTGATGTACTAATTGCTTGTTCCACTTCAGACATATCTGATAGAGTGGTTTATATTTTCTCCTACATGGGAAGATGTTAATGCTGACTTTCTTCTTTCGAAATCTCGCAGTGATTTTGGAAGTTTATTTTATGATCAACTCTTCAAGCTTCGAAGATCCTAGTACTACGAGTTTATCTTAGTACCGAAGAGCAGACTTAACCATTCTTAATTCAACATAGTTGCTTGTACAGTTTGTAAGCTATTTTTAACTAATGGCCGGGTTACATTAGTTCTCCTAATAGTAGCAAATGACAGATTCAGCTGTTCTTCATTCGGCATGGTTTCTTGTATAGTTTGTAAGCTAGTTTTAATTTGTGGTTGGGCTACATTAGTTCTCCCATTGGATGATAAATGGAAAAGGAAAACTAACAAGTTACTTGTTGCAGCTCATGCAAGAACTTCACTCTGGGGAGCATGGAATTGGTTTATCAGGAACTCAATACGTCCCTGTTTTTGTTATGCTCTCTGTAAGCAGCTTTCTCCTAAAAATATTTTTACTCTTCATACATGTGTAAGGTTGACGCGCCAATTTTCAAGATTCCTTCTCTCATTTCTTAATGCCTTTCCATGTTCGACATTCGAAAGAAAGCACAAACTTATTATTTATCATCTAGTTGCCAGTATGCAGCATCTTGTGTTAACATATTCGACTTTTTAATTATCCATATCTAAGTCATGGCTTTTTTATTGGCAGAGTGGTCTAATCAACAATTTCTGCCAGTTGATGGATCCTGATAGTGTTAAACAGGAGCTGCAGCAGCTTAAGTCTTTAAGAATCGATGGAGTTGTGGTAAATTGCTGGTGGGGCATCGTTGAAAGCTGGGTACCTCAGAAATATGAGTGGTCTGGCTACAGGGAATTGTTCAACATAATCCGAGATTTCAAATTGAAATTGCAGGTATAAGAACACTCATAAACATATTATACCCATATTGATGCCTCGATATTCCTAACAAGTTTTAAACAAGTCATCTTTTTGCTCATTGTGGGAACCCTGGTCTTTCCTTCTCTTTTCATTGCTGTGTGCTCCAAACCATCCATTCTTAAGACGCATCATTATATCTACACTCTGGAATGTCATTTTCTCCATTCCTTGAGGGGGATTGGTAAATGTTCGCATTTTATGTTCACATCAAGACATTTCTGGAGCTCTAGCTTATCTAGACATATTTATGGATTTTCCAATAATAGAGTGTTTTATGGAGTATTTTTTTTTTTTAAATCCACAAAGGTTGTAATGGCATTTCATGAAAATGGAGGAAGTGATACCAGTGGCATGTTCATTTCCCTTCCTCAGTGGGTTCTGGAGATAGGAAAAGACAATCAGGATATATTCTTTACTGATCGTCAAGGCAGAAGGAACACTGAATGCCTATCTTGGGGCATTGACAAAGAACGAGTATTAAGAGGTAGAACTGCCATCGAGGTATTAAGTTTTCCTTTATTTTTTCAAGAGAGAAAAGCTAACATTCCCTGATTCTTGGGAAGGGCATATCTCTCTAGTAGATGTTACCCAATCATGTAAATCCTATTGTTAACTGAATAATGAATAATTTGTATTTTCCAAGGAACTTTCCACAAGACTAGTTTTAGAAGTGAAAGATAATGTGGCTTTTGTAATAGCTGTCTGATTGGTATATCATATCCGACATAAAGAGTGTTTCTCCACATGATTGACTCCATTGAAGAACAGACGAAATTAAAGCGGAAACTAAAAAGAAAAAAGTACAGTAATCGTCTACATTATTACTAAACCTTGGTTTTTCGATCACTAGTTTAAAATCCAATTTTGCAGGTTTACTTTGACATGATGAGAAGCTTCAGAACTGAATTTGATGACTTGTTCGCTGATGGTCTAATTTCTGCTGTTGAAATTGGACTTGGGGCGTCTGGGGAGCTAAAGTACCCTTCTTTTTCTGAAAGGATGGGGTGGAGGTATCCTGGTATTGGTGAGTTTCAGGTACTTGTTATAGGAAGGCTGTGATGTATAAGTTGTTATGTGATTTGGTCATATTACGTAGTCTTCACTAACTATAACTTTAGAAAAGATCGGATCTTGTTCCCTGCGTTTGTTTGATAACCTTGGTGTACCTGAAAATGCTACAGTGATTGGTTCTTCCTTAACCCAAGTCGATCATTTTAATGTAGTTAAATTGTCTAACTTATAAAGTGATTAGTTTTCTTCCTATGTAGATTTCATATAATGTTATGATTTCTATGATATGGTTATCCATCTTGAGTCAAACTGTTGCATAAAAGTGATGGAGTGACTATCACTTTCTATCTTACTTTGATTGTAATATTTATAGCCAAAGGAGATATCCTACCTAGCTGCTCCTAACTAAAGCATACCCTTTTTTAAGGAGGAAACAGAAACAGTAAAAAGTTTTGCGTAGAGGCTTTCCTTGATTCCTCGTTAGCACCTAAGTTCTCGAGCTAAGCCACAGGGCATTACTACCAGAGCTGTTATGATAAGATACAGGAAAGTTGAAAGGAAATAATGACTACTGACTAGAGATGTCTATAATTTTAGGATGGGAAATACAAAAGGGAAGAATATATATGTTGCAATTAACTTATGCATAATGATGATAGCTTTTACTACAGCGTGTTATTCTTTTTCCCGGTTGTGTTCACAGTGGTATTTTGTAATACAGATTAATAGCTTTTCTTTAAACTAGATAACTACTATATTTACATCCTGAATATGCATTTAAAACCATTTAGAAGATTAGTGGGAATTCTTATTACTAGATTTATCAGTTTGTTTGAATAAAGGATTCTTTGTTTGATTTGGTTAATTTATTTCAGCTTTTATTTAATATCTCTGCAATGGTTAAACCTGTGATACATGCCACAGAATTGTGTGCTGGACAACTTTAATTCTCCCATTATCTCCGTGATCAATACGCTAATGCTTCTTGCTTTCTTAGTGAAATTCCATTATGCAGTCTTGATAGATCCTCTAATTGGCTTCTATTCTTTTCCTGTTTCAGTGCTACGATAAATATTCTATGCAGAATCTGCGAAAAGCTGCAACATCAAGGGGACACTCTTTCTGGGCGAAGGGACCTGATAACGCTGGTTATTACAATTCCAAGCCACATGAAACTGGATTCTTCTGTGAACGAGGTGATTATGATAGCTACTATGGGCGATTTTTCCTCCATTGGTATAGAAAGGTCTTAATAGATCATGCTGATAATGTTCTCTCCCTGGCAACTCTTGCTTTTGAGGGAGTGCAGATTGTTGTGAAGGTACATATATGGGCTAGTTCAGCTCATCATACTTTTTTGATCTCGTTCTGCTTATTTCCTATATTTGGGCTTTTGTTATTTTTCACAAATGGAATACATACATTTCCAATTATTCAAATGGTATTTGTTTATGCTCTTTTCATCCCAAATCACTAGTCTTTAAAACGTCAGCGCGGTGCACTAAGCTCCCGCTATGCATGGTGTATGGGTAAAGGCCGGAATTATTTGACCAGTTTTTGAAATGCGATGTCTACTTCAGATAATTTTATGTGTTTTAATAAAAGAATTTAGAGATCTGAAAAATGCCCCGGAATACTAAAGTTGCAAAAAAAATGTAGTTCAAAACATTTGATAGGTTTTGGTCAAATATAACTTTGTTTGGCACCTGAAGCGGAATTAATAATCCCTTTTGGGTTTCTTCTGATAAGTTAGCTGGTGCAAGTTGACACTTGTATCTTAGGTAAATGACACTAAGTATTAAATTTTGTCTAAAATAATTACAGTATGTTGAATGAAGAACTTGGATTCATACAAGTGTATCTTTTTCGGGTAAATGAGTGTTTCCTTTTCTGCAGATTCCAGCAATTTATTGGTGGTACAGAACGAGCAGCCATGCGGCGGAGGTCACAGCTGGATATTACAACCCCACGAACCAGGACGGCTATTCTCCAGTGTTTGAAGTTCTCAAAAGGCACTCTGTGACAGTAAAGTTTATCTGCTCAGGATTTCAGGTTCCAGAAACTGATGATCTGCTGGCAGATCCAGATGGTTTGAGTTGGCAGGTTATTGATTTCTTTACGTCCAACTCTCTAAAGGGAAATAAAAGAAGTCCATTAGATGATGAAACTCACCCTCCACCTCGACATGCACAGTCACATCCCTCAGCACATATCTTTCCGAGATCACGGGTTTATTTTTTCTTTTCTTACCTCTTAAACGCCTTTCCATTTCTGCAGATCCTGAATTCAGCATGGGATAAGACGCTTCCTGTTGCTGGTCAGAACGCATTTCCATGTTATGATAGGGAAGGATTGATGAGGCTGGTTGAGACTGCAAAGCCTAGAAATGATCCTGATCATCACCGTTTCTCTTTTTTTGTTTTTCAACAACCATCGCCTTTGGTTCAGAGTGCGATATGCATCTCAGAACTGGACTACTTTATCAAATCCATGCATGGTATAGTTTTCTGATTGTCAATATTATTACCTTATTTTTTTGGTCTGCCAAATATACTACATATAATTCAAGTAGTTCTGAAGAATATGAATTTGTCGTTTTGATTTTCAGAAGTAAATAACACAAAGTTTTGATGTGTAAACTAATACATTCGCTTACATTTTTTAACCATACTCTTTCAAGTCTCATTCAGTGATCAGAAAAGAAGCTAAAACTCTTAGATGCCTTTGTGGGGTAGCTTAAATGCTTTTATTTGGTTAGGAAAGAGTGATCAATCTCACCAAATACGGTCATCTGCATAATTTTCGAGTTTTTTGAGCTGTAGTAGATCCCTATAACTCTGACTACTTGTATGCATTGCATTCTTGTCTCTATTTTCAGGAGAAATCATCAGCAATGTGGAATCATAAGTTGGTATATATAGAATCTTTGTTGAAGTGAAGAGGATCTTTTATCAACTTCATGACTTTCTTCCTCAGTGCTATCCAAATTTATTGGTATGTTCACGTAACTGTAAATGGAATTCCGCCAATATATTTTTTAAAACTATACTTTTTATGGTAAGTACAATTCTATTCGCATCAAGGTGACGAGGAACAAGCAGTTTGTTTGTTTTTCTTTTTCGTTTTGGTTGAAACAGTAGAATCATGCTTGGTTTCAATGACCATGTTATGCAGTAGATGGTATACATCAAAAGTTTTTATGTCATGACAAAAAATATTTTTCCTTCAAAAAAAATGTTCTCTGGAAATAAGTCATTTTTTGACGAGGGTCTGAATTTTCTCTGTTGGGAATATACCGTAAGAAAAAAATCAGTTTCGTATACAAAGTCGCAGGGGATGGAAAACAGCCTAGTATTGTAATGATTACAGCCTGAGTTGATTTTTGGAAACCCTACAAGAGAGGTTTCATGCTCTTGCCGTCGAGGAATTGTGTTGGAATGGCTAGACATTTTATGACTTTTTTTATAGGCGGGAATTCGTGTCAGGGTTTGAACTTGTAATGTACGTTTAATTATATTCATGCATTTACTTATTGCGCTCTTACCACTAAACTAAAGACTCAAGCACAGTTTATATGATTTTCTCCTAAGCAGCACTAATTGCAAGCATCAAGGCCATTCTAATGTGTTTATGTAGAGCTGAGAAATTTACTGCTATAGCTCAAGCTAAAGCAGCCTGAAGGAAAAATAATTTACTTATACTATCATAGATCTATTGAATGATCTTTATAATTTCTCCACAAATAAAAATAGTTAGCAATTCCCCTATGTTTATAACAATACGAAACCTAATTTGATTAGAAGCTAGGAAACATATTCCTATGTAATTAAATAGTGACTGTCAAATATTAAATAACTTATTAGGTTTCTACTAACTTTGAATTATTCTTCAAACACTGGAAAGACGGAGAATGAGAAGGAAAACGTGAAATTCCAGGGTTTGGAAAATTATTTAACAAAAGACACTCATCAAATACAGATAAAATACAGTTGTCCTACTATTGGGTACTGGTTGCCAAAATCTCAACATATATAGGGAATTACATTGTACCCTTTTTTATTTTTATTTTTTATTTTTTATATGATACGATTTTCTTTATAGTTTTCTTTTCTTTAGAAAAATTTATTTTCTATATTAGAAAATAATTTAGATTTACCAATTCATCCTAAAGGTAAAGGACATGTTTTTATAGTGACAAAAAAGGCATTCCACGTATTTCAAATGTCATCCTTTCCCCCCCTAAAACTATGTATTTAGTCAAATACAACCATATAAATTGAAACGGAAACTTGTACTACAAATTAAATACGGAAAAGGGTCAAAAATATCCTTCTACTATCAAATATTGTTTAAAATTATCATCCGTTATACTATTGGCTCAAAAGTACCCTTATCGTGCTACTATTGATCAAAAATACCCTCTAGTTAACGGAAGTGCCACGTGGCAACCATTTAAGCTATTTGGTCCATCTAGATTTATTTTTTACGCTGACCCGATCCAATACCCACTACCCGACCCAAAAATTAAACCCTAAATATTTTTTCTTCTTTCTCTCCTTATCTTCTCCACCGTCCAAACTCTCCATCAATGGCAGCCCATTTCCATTAGTAGCTGAAACAAAGTTTCATATAGAATGAGATTTCAAAGAATCTAATCTATGAAATATGAGCAATGAGAACGAGCCAATTATACTTGGTTTCAATAAAGGATATCACCGACAAAAAATTAAGCAATAACATGCTAATAACCTCTGGCTTGTATCCAAGATACAAATGAGATGATTAGGTGGAGAATGTACAAGGTACTTTGAATGCAATGAAGTAGAAAACTTAGACAAATTCCTGAACTTGTGAGAGGAATAAAATTTTAATCCCTCTTGAGATCCCCCAGTAAGAATATTTGACTCAACCGGCAACTCATGGTCCTCTAATCAAATATCCTTGTGATTAAGTTTCCATAACTCAATCCCTTCTTATTCCATGTCCACTTTGATACAGTTACTCTCATCATTGTCACTAATAATGTACTGTACAAGTAAATCATACCAAAAGACTAGGCAAGATTAATTTGGGACCTGTAGAAGGCAACCATCACTAAAAAAACGGAGGGCTAGGACCATGGAGAAGGAGAGAAAGAAGGTAAAAAAAAAAAAATTAGGGTTTAATGTTTTGGGTCGGTTTATAGGATCGGGTCAGTGTAAAAAATAAATCCGGATGGACCAAATAGCTTAAATGGTCGCCACATGGCACTTCTGTTAAATAGAGGGTATTTTTGATCATAGTGGCACGGTAGGGATACTTTTGAGCCAATAGTATAACGAAGGATAATTTTAAACAATACTTATTCAACGATAGAGGGATATTTTTGACCCTTTTCCGAATTAAATATCATACATGATGGACAAGTACATTCAAATAGGAAAATTATGAAATTTATAGTACAAACTCCATATTCTGATTTAATCACTCCCAAAACATGTTTAAGGAAAAAAAAGTGGAAAGGGAGAAAACCTCTTAAATCTTTGAAATTATGTTGACACCTTCCACATTTTTGAGTGTCATGTTGTAGACAACCTCTTGAAATTTTTCCATGGCCAGTGGAGGTAAACTTATAGCTATAAGAATATCTTTTTCTCCCTTGTCATTTTTAACAGGCACACAAAAACTAATGAAAGATATAGCTTTTGGTACCCCTCCAAAAATAGGCTTACCCCATCCAAAATCAACTTCATCAAATCCAGCAGATCTATTATCTGAGACAATGAAATTCCAAGATTTTGACAACTCTGGTCTCCCTTTAATCACCATAAGATCTGCCACTGATCTAATGTACTCTTCATTCATATGATCTTTAACTTTCTTAACCAATTCAACTGCATATGATAAAGGACTTGAACATAACACTCCTGCCTTTGATACTACGGCTGGGGCAACGAATGCATTTCCATAATATCCACGTGGCAGCTCGAATTTTAGTGATTTTCCACGTACATTAACAATATATGTCAAACGAACAATCTCTTCAGGGTGCAGGCCAAGAGCAATTGTACGATATTTCCATAAAAACGCCACCAATAACTCGAATTTTGTCCTTTCACTATGGCTTGAAGAAACTTGATTTTTAATGGCTTCCATCTCTTTATCTCCAAAGAAGAATGATTTTTGGACCAACTTGTCTTCTAAAAATTTCCATGCATTTTTTGATTCACTTTGCTCATCATACTCTGGGTGATTACATGTAATGCATGGTGGTGATCTTGCATTTAGGAGTTCTCTTTCCCATATAGGTAATATTGTAGGTGTAGAAGCTCCTTGAATTAATTCACTTAATGCATTTAGAAACATTTTTAAGCCATAGGCATCCATCATAGTGTGATTAAGTCTGATTCCAACAGCAAATCCGCCACAACTAAAACGGGTAACCTACATGTACAAGGTTATATAAGATCAAGAATTTAACTTCGGTCAGTGTACAAGAACTGTTATATTATCAGGCTTGTTGGAAATGGTAAACTTAAATGTTTAAGTTTCTTGGTTCATTTGCTCTTTTTAGTTATTCTAGATACATGATCTTTTGGATTAACGTAAAATGTGTGAAACCAGTTAACAATTTGAGTTTAGTAGTATCGATCGATCTTGACACATAAACACTCCTTTTGTTATCTTGTAATGCAAAAGTTAAGCTTTCTGAGCAAGAGTGAAGCTTTCTGAGCTTTTAAATTTATCTCCCTCTTCCATTCTGTTTTTGCCTTTTGATATTATCAAATGCCCATCTTATATCCTACTCCATCCGGTCCATTATAAGTGACATTTTGGCTTTTTTATTTCGATCCAAATAAGTGTCCTTTTACCTAATCAAGAAGGAACTAACTTTATTTTTTTCAAAATTTGTCCTTTTTTATATATCCGATGTGTCGAGTTAACAATATAAAATTATATTTAAGGGTAATTCAGTCAAAATACCTTTTTTCTTTGGGAATGAATAGTTTCTTAAAGAGTAACAAAAGTTAAAAAGTCACTGGAACGGGAGAATAACAATATCAACTAAAAGACAGCTACAAGTAACCGTTTATCAAAAGTAGGACCAATAACCTAAAAATAAAGAAGGATGCCTGTCTTGTCGTTGAGTTTTGGGAAAAGTTGAGGGGGTACTTATGTATTATGTCATTGAACTTAGATATATTGAAACTATAAAAGTGGAATAAGATGTTATATACACGACATATGTCTTTCAACATTTATTTAATGTCATGTGCGAATAAGATTTCTTTGTATTGGTGGGAGAGTCTCTAACACAATAAGTGTAGGTTCGGCTTCCAATATTCCTCTTTTCTGATCCCCTATGTAATAGAATTTTTGAAAGAAAAAAAAAACGTAAAGGAGATTTATTGATTGTTTACCTGAATTAACAAAAGAGGACAGCCAATGATTCCATCAGGAACATTGTGAATCAATAAATCCAAGTATGGACATGGTGGTTTAATTGAGTCTCCTAACTTGTCGAGCTCTATATTAGCATCAGCTTCAACAAACAAGATTCCTTCACCATTGCAATTCACCAAAAGCTTCTTATTTGGCCCTTCAAAAATCCTACCAGCTAATGGATAGTAAAACACTAGGGTTTTTGACAGTCCATCTTTGATATATTTTGTAGGATCTTTCCCTTCCATTGAAGAATTATATTTGTAAAACAATATTGTGGGCATTTGGAAATGAGTACTTCCTTGATCATCTATATCAGATAGAGGTTTTGTCTCAAAAGGTGTTGCTTTAGCTGGAACTACTAATTTTTGCTTGTGATGTATTATTGAAAAAGCCATAGAGTGTGTCAATGTGCTACTCGATAAAAGAAAGAGTATTCATTCTGAAATATAAATCGTAATTAATAGAAGTGTGTATTTTTGGTAAGCATTTGAGTTAGATTTATAGTGCCATTTTGCAAGAAGAAACGACTATGTTGGATCCCACATTGGTGGGACGAGGGTTTCGTGGTCTTTTAATATGGTGGACAATCCTCACCTCAGCTAGCTTTAGGGATTGAGTTAAGGCCAAAATTCACTTATCATAGTATCAAAGCTTGGTTCATCTCAATTTATTATTACTGATGTTGGACCCTCATTTATGTTATCCACGCTCCAGTTTGCAGGCCTTGGCATGAGAAGGGGTGTTGAATTCCACATCGGTAGGATGAGAGTTTCATGGTCTCTTTATATGGTTTGGGGCATCATGTCATGAGATAGCTTCTGGGGTTGAATTAAGTCTAAGGTCCATTCTTATCATGGTATCCGAGTTAGGTTCATCCCAACTTATTGTTACCGATATTGAGTCCCCATTTATGTTGTCCATGCTCCATAGCAGGCGTTGGCGTGAAGGGGAGTGTTGAGTTCCACATCGGTGGCATGAGAGTTTCGTGGTCTCGTTATATGGTCTTGGACGACCTCACTTCATGAGCTAGTTTTGAGATTGAGTTAGGGTCAATATCTATTTGCGTCCTACATGACGATTATTGGCCAGAAAAATATCGAAATAATCTCATAGATAGTCATTCAACTCTACTTTTTTTTTTAATTAGCACGTGGTTTCCGGACTCGAACTAGCGACCTGAAACACTTTGTGCCACTGGCCTTTACCAATTGTGATCCCGACTAGCTGTACCTATCGGGTTCTGCTGTTTTATAGGCGGGTGCCCCGCTAGTTTCACGAGGCCCTGGAGACGAGACCGGTTTATAATGTCTCCAGTGGCCCTGCGGGGACTCGAACTAGCGACCTGTAGCACTTTGTGCCACTGACCTTTACCAGTTAGTAATCAAAAAGTCGCTCAACTTTGCATAAGTATTATAGAAAATTTAGGTTAATATGGGTTTTATTCAGCTTGGCTCAGCTCGACTCGACGTCGACACCTATTCTTAAGTGGTCCAGGATCAGCATTACGTACATGCATGGCTTTATAAACACATTATTATTCTAATTAACCTAATTTAATTTACATTCAATGAACTTAGCCCCAGTCAAAATGATAGTTACCTGCTCCCATTCAATCAGAGGCGACTCCAGGATTTTAAGTTTATGGTTTCCTGTCGAAATTTCAAATTAATATACAATAATAATTGGGTTCACAAATAGATATTTATAGATATTTAATAAATTATTTAACAAAAATATAGGGTTTACACAAAAGTTACTGGGTTTCTGGGAACCGTCCCTAGATACGCCCCTGCATTCGATTTGCATGTTAAAATAAGTAAATTTTAGAAGATTGGACAATGATCCGTACACGAAATATATTTTCAACAATCTATTCCTCACTTCAGGTTTTGCAAAAAGTATAATTTATCTGTAACAAGTTTCTACAATACTATAATACTCACGTAAGTTTATCTATAACATTCAATTTGCATGTAATTATAATACTCATGTAAGTTTATCTATAAACAATTATGACTCTAATCTCTATAATACAACTAAGCGCCTGTGAGTTTATCCACTAACATTCAACTTGCATGTTAAAATGACCAAGATTTTAAGAGATTGGACAATGATCCTTTTTGCAAGAATAATGTAGTCGCCACTTCAAGTTTTGTAAAACGTACAATTTATCTGTATATGATATATGTACGATATAGTAGTACTCTCTCCATGGCAATTTATACGGCACGGTTCTGATTCAATCAAACAAGATTTTCTTTGACTACGATTTTTTTATGTCTTTTTAATATTTTGAATCGTTAATTAGTAGTATGAATTATACTCCTTCGTCTCAATTTGATATTTTAATGCAGAAGATTCAATTCATTAATTGAAACACTTTTAACCATTGTAAAACGAAAAACTTCAACATCTTTAAACCAAATTTTAAAAGCGGGGCCGGTACTTTAAACAGTCTGTTTGTTCAAGCTTCTTTCAAGGCTAAACGTATCTTTTTTCCTCAAAAAATTATTTTTTTCTTAACTTAAGGTGTTTGGCCAAGCTTTTTGGAAAAAAAAAAGTGTCTTTGGGAATAAACAAAAACAGTTTTTGAGAAACGGAAAAAAGTTGGTTCTTCCCAAAAGCAGAAGCAGAAGCGGTTTTGAATTTTCTTCCTACCAGCAATACCCTTAGAAAAATATTGTATATAGCAAAATAAACTTACTTGGTTTAAACTAGGCAGAATAGCCTCATAGACACTTGTACTTGTTCGGTAATGACATCCCGGTCCTTTTACTTCACAAAGTTTCATCCAAACACTTATAGTTGTTCAAAAGTAATATTTTAAACCCCTCTGACCGTTGACCATGTCTATGTAGCAACTTAACAGCTGAGTTGGACAAAATACACGTATTTCACACGTCGAAGGAGCGTGAAGGTAAATATCTAAACAAGAAATAATTAAAATAAGAAAAGATAAAAAGAAAAAGAAAAGACAAAAATTATATAAATTTAAGAAAAAGGTCGAAGAGGGTTTCTCTTTCATGTTCCTCTCTCCCCTCCGTTCCTCCACTCCCTCCTCCCCCTCCACCCCAAATCCCAAATCCAAAACCTACTGGAATATCGTGGTCGCCCCAAATCTGAAGACACCCCAGATTGAGCAACTTTTAATGGCTCTCTTCTTCTACTTCTCCATTTTTGATTTTTTCGTTTGTTTATATGTATACATTAAAAAAGAAAAAAAGGACAGAGTTTTAGCTGGAAATCGTTTGATGCCATTTGGGTTGAGATTGTTTGCGATTTGTTTCCAATGCTGTCATAGCTTTATTTTTTTTAATTTACCATATCGATATGTGTTTAAATTATGTTTAAAACATTATGTTGTCTCCACATTAAGCTTGCCGAAGCTCTTCGTGGGTGAGCTGTTCTTGTGGGCTCACTATTTCACCATCGATGGCGTTAAACTATTTCGTGGCTGCTCTCCCAATCGACGAGGTACAATACAGTATAAGAGTCCCTGCTAATGGCTGTTTCAGAGAGAGAGAAAGACATGAATGTGTTTGTGAGAGCAAATTTTAGGATTCAACTTTTTCTTTTCTAAAAATAGTTTTTGTAATAAAAATAATGACATGGAATATTTTTATCTGATGTGGATAATAAAGTGAGGCGATTGAGGAACACACACTGTTAGAAGGGTTTAAAATATTATTTTTGAACGAGCAGATGTGTCTAGATGAAACTTCATTAAGTTTGGGGACCAGGATGACAAAATGGCACAAGTATAAGTGTCATTTAGGCTATTCTACCTTTAAACTACTACTCCCTCCGTTTCAATTTATGTGAACTTATTTTATTTGCAGTCTGTGACAAAAAGAAAGACTCCTTTCCCTAATTGGAAATAATTTACCTTTATGCAATGATTTATAGCCACACAAAATATATGTACCTTATTTTACACCTCAAGTTCAAACGTCTTCTATCTTTTCTTAAATTCCGTGACAGTCAAATGGGTTCACATAAATTAAAATGGAGAGAGTATTAAGTAATATATAATGACTTTTGGATTGAACTTTCATATTTGTTTAATGATTGTTTGATATATTCAAATCATATTGAAAGAATAAAGTACTTTTCAATTTTAATTTTACTTAAAGAAAATAAATACTGAATAATTGTCTTTAATAATAAATAATTGTGATTATTTATCTACTTATATAATATTAACTATTAGGTACACCTCATTATGTCCACATTCGTAATTTGATACTTAAAAACACATTTTGAAAAGTTTGGTCAAATACAAATTATTGCACAAAAATGCTTTCTAAATTGATTAGCAAAATACAAACTGCTTTGCACCAAAAGTACTTTTTTTAAAAATGCTTTTGAAAAAATACTTCTCAAAGTGAACTGATTTTTTCAGCTTAACCAAATAGGCTATAAGAATTTGTCCTTTTAGATTCAAAAAAGGAATTTAAACTGACGATTTGATGAGACGCTTGTGCAGTTAGCTTTATTGCAACCTTGAAAATGAACTAACCACTGATTTTAATAACCTATTACGGAGTGAAGAACAATTTTGGAAATTAAAATCCTGTATTCAATGGATAAATAAGGATGATGCAAATACGACCGTTTTTCATCTCTCCACAATAATAATAAGAAGAAGTAATAAGACCCTAAGATTACATGATTCATTAGGAAATTGGATCTACCAATATCATACATGATACATTCCTTAAATACTACATAGAACTATTTACCACTCAACTAACATAATGCCAAAATGTCACGACTCTAAACCCGGACCCGGTCGTGATGGCGCCTCTCGTGAAGACAAGGCCGACTGACATTTTTCCATTTCAATTTTAAGCAATTAAACAATAAGAAATAAGTTTAAAAAATAATAAATAATCTCAAAGTAGCAGAAAATAGCATAATTTGCAGAAAACAACCTAACACAGCCCGATATCAGGGTGTCACTAGTCATGAGCATCTACAATCTGGATAATACAAGAAAGGTATACATAGTCTGATACAAATCTAAAATAGAGGAAGGTAAGATAAGGGAAGAAGCTCTAGGCTGCGAACACCGGCAACTACCTAGAGAATCTTCGAATCCGCCTGCGCTGGGAAGATCAACACTCACTAGCAGGACCTGATGCGCCTAAATCTGCAGACGGGGTGCAGGAGTAAAGTGAGTACTCCAACTCAGTGAGTAATAATCAAGTTTGTTTCTGAAGATACATTTTGTGCCAATGGCTGATCTATCCTTGGGTCTTGGACCTAGATGCCAAATTTGACTTCTCTCGAACTGATTGAGTTCATCTTGCATTGCATTTACCCAATCTGCATCCTACAGAGCCTCAACAATATTTTTAGGTTCAATAAAAGATAGGAAGGCATCAAAAGCACACAAATTCTTTAATTGTGATCTCGTTTTGACTCCAGATGTTGGATCAGTAATTATGTTCTCAATAGGATGAGAACTTTGATACTTGTGAGGTTTCATAACCAACTGATTTTTTCTAGATGTTTCTCCCATGTTATGTTGTTGAGGAAGAAGGTCATAAATAGGTTCCTTTAGGGGATTGGGTTAAGTTCCTCTTTGATCAGTTCCCCTTATCAGGTTGCCCTGGATGGAAAAACCTGTTCCATCACCTGTTCCTTCATTTGGTGCCACTTTAGCTCAAGCTAAGACTTCAGTCAAATCTTTTACCAGCACAATAGCTTCATCTTAATGTTCATGTCTCCCAAAAATAATGTTAGTTTCATCAAACACTAGTTGCACACTTTCTTATACACACAAAGATCTTTTATTAAATATTTTATATGCTTTGCTATGCGAAGAATATTCCAAGAATACTCCCTCATCACTTCTGGGATCAACCTTACCTAGGGAATCCTTTCCATTATTGTGCACAAAGCACTTGCATTCAAATGCCCTAAGATGGGATATATTTGGTTTTCTCCCTTTAAATAACTCATAGGGATTCTTCTCTACAATAGGTCTATTTATGCATCTATTGATGATATAACATGCAGTGTTTATAGCCTCTGCCCAGAAGCTGTGGGGCAGTTTACTAGAAAGAAGCATAGTCCTAGCCATATCTTCAAGAGTCCTATTCTTTCTTTCAACTACTCCATTTTTTTGAGGAGTCCTAGGGGCAGAGCAGTTATGATCTATACCATGCTCATCACAAAATTCAACAAACTTAGCATTTTCAAATTCAGTTCCATGATCAGACCTAATGGATGCAAGTTTATTACCTAGTTATTTCTAAGTCTTTCTAACAAAAGCAGTAAACATGTCAAATACTTCATCTTTAGATGTTAAGAACAGTACCTAGGTAAACCTAGAATTATCATTAACAAGTACCATCACATATTTCTTACCACCTCTACTCAATGTTCTCATTGGACCATAGAGATCCATATGAACCACTTCCAACGTCCTGGTTGTGCTTACCATTTTCTTGCTTTTAAAGGATGATCTTACCTGCTTCCCCCTTGCATATGCCTCACAAACTTTTTCTTCCTTGAACTTGATATTAGGTAGCCCTATCACCATGTCCTTAGAAACTAATTTGTTGAGTTTATTCAGACTTGCATGACCAAGTCTTTTGTGCCATAGGAGGGTATCATTATCCAATTCACTTAAGCAAGTGAGTTTATTTTCTGAAAGAGTAGACAAATCTACAATGTAAATATTGTTAACTCTTTTTCCCTACAAAACAATCTTGTCAGTGGTAAGGTTAATTACAAAGCATTTAGTAGAGGTTAATGCTACAAGGTTACCTCTGTCACATAGTTGTGAACACTGATTAGGTTATACTTCAACCCATCTATCAAGTAGACATTCTCAATGGAGTGTGAATCTGTCTTACCTACCTTTCCAACCCCAATAATCTCATACCTTTCTTCACATTTCCAAAGGAGACATTACCTCATTCTAAGTCCTCGGGTGAAAGGAACTAGTTCTTGCTTCCAATCATATGTTTTGAGCAGCCACTATCCATGTACCATATTTGGCTACATCCATTCGCTTGGACCTTTTGTTCATCATCTGATTCACCAATGGCCATAAGTGCTTGTTCATCTCCAGCTTCATCTTCTGAGTCCACTTCTGATGTTTCTCCCCAAGAAGCAACCATAGACTTTGTTGATCCTTTGTTCCTTTTGGGTTGAACGTGTTCCTTCATTCAGCCCTTTCCTTCTTCCATTCAATTTCCCACTAAGGACAGTTCTTGATCATGTGATCAGTCTTTCCACATTTGTAGCAACCTCATTGGTCCGTTTCTCAGGAGCCCTTGGTTTGTTAAAGGTTGTATCTCTTGAAGAACCCTTTCCTCTTATTAGGTACTTTTTGAAATCTCTTGTGATCATGGTCATTTCACCATCCTCCAGATCTGCACCTTCACCTATTTTGAGAGCTAGACTAATTTCCTTCTTAGGTGCATCCATTTTCATGGTTTGCCTTCTCAGTTCATAGGCAGTGAGGTTTCCAATCAGTTCATCCAGCTTGAGGGTAGCCATGTTCTTTGAGTCCTGAATAGCAGTGATTTTGCCTTCCCAAGTCATTGGTAATACTCTTGTCAAGATTTTCTCAACCTTGTCTTCTTCAAGGATAATTCTCCCAAGAGATTTAAGTTCATTTTTTAGTGTTGTTAACCTTGGGTATATCTCCTGGATAGTTTCTCCTTCCTTTATAGTGAAATTCTCATATTGAGAATATAGCAATGTTCCTCTTGATCTCTTTACTTGAGGAGTTCCTTCATGAGCCACTTATAAAGTGTCCCATATTTTCTTGGCAGTGGTACAACTTTGAATCCTACGGTACTCATCTGGACCCAGTCTACACACAAGCAATTTCTTGGACTCGGCATTCTTCTCTTAGTTCTTTAAGTTTTTAGCAGTGCAGTCAGCTTTTGTCTTTGGCACGTCCACTCCTTCAACATTCTTCTTTGCAGTTGCCAGGGGACCATCCGTGACTATGTCCTAGAGTTCATAGTCTTCTCCTATGATATGATCTCTTGTCCTATTCTTCTACCAAGAATAGTACTGTCCATTAAAGAGTGGAGGCCTAGCAGTGGATTGTCCTTCCCAGTTTCCAGGTGGTGCACTCATCTTGATCTTTTCCTAAGGTGTTAACCTCTTCAAGGATAACCCGCTCTGATACCAATTGATTTTTTAAACATCAATACCACACATGGGGGGGGGGTGTGATTTGTGTGGTACCCAATTTTTTGCTTAACTGAACTATAGAATAACCTAGTTCTTCTAGATGTTCCAACTTCTACCGTTTGCAAAATAATAAACACTGAAAATAAAGAACACATATATTTTTACGTGGAAAATACCTGGCTCAAAAGGTAAAAAAAACCACGACCTGCTACTCAGTAGGATTTTCCCAAACTTTCACTAATATGACTGATCCAAACAAGCATTTACAAAAACTCTTTATAAACCTAAGGATTAACTCTAATCCCGTTGTGGCACACATCCTCAACTGTTGCGATAACTTCAAGTTAACTCTAGCTTGAACACTCTAGGTACCTAATGCAATATCTTCTATGAAAGCTGAAAGGTACAATGTAAAATCACCTACTACAATTGAACTAGAATAAAAAATAGACACATGGAACTGGTTCTTCTATCTTGTTCAAGTAGCTTCAGGATTGCACACTCAAATCACATACAAATTGCTTGCAAAATTGCCTTGCTCTTTTGCTCTAAATTTAAGTTTAACTTCTGCTTATGTGCATTACATGTAAAAGAGAACAACACTGACCTTTAATAGGTTAGTAATCAAAGTTTGATTGGGATTCAATTGCTACTCTTCTATCGTAGAAGAGTTCATGATGATCTCAAACTCTAACATTATCTTCATCATAAACTGTGTTCTCTTCATGTAGGAGTCTCTCTCCTTATCCAATATGCAACCTTTTCGATTAGATCAGGATATATTGCTACTTGGTCAGTTAAACTTATCTCCTTCACGTGCATCTCACATGTACAAGTTGATCATGACTGTGCTTCACAAGATGGGCCTGGTCCATGTTTGATTTCTTTTGTTAATCTTCAAAACTTCACATGTTCTTGGGGCAAGAACGAGCTAACTCAGAGAACCGCATCTCATACTGCATCATATTCATCTCTCTTTGATGCAACCACTCAAACTCCCTACGCAACTCCTCTCTATGAGACTGTGGAACATACTTCTTTAGAATGAGAACGGAGAACTACTATCAGGTAAGGGGTGCTGCACCAACAGGCCTACGCCTCTCAAATGCCTCTTACCAAGTGAAGGCAGCTCCAGAAAATTGATAAGTAGTGAAAGCGACCCCACTGGTCTCCAGAGTACCTACTATATGAAACATTTTCAGATAGTTATCTAAGAAACCCTAGCATCCTCGCCCTCTGCACCACTAAAGGTCGGAGGCCGAAGTCTACCAAACCTCTCCAACCTATGCTACTCGTCCTCTGGCATGGTAGGAACTACAAAGTCTTGAGCAGCTGCAACTGATTGGGCTGGATGTGCCCCCGACGTCAAAAGTCCCTGGGGGAGTTTGATTGCCTCCCTCGTCCTGAGAAGTAGCTGAGGCTGTAGTAGATAAGACCTCCTGAGCTAGGCTAGTGCAAACCAATAGAATCTGAGCCAAGGCTTCCTGAAGACCCGGAATCACAACAGGCACAACTGGTACCTATTCTGGTGCTGCTAGAGCGTCCATAGTTGGGACCTGATCCTGAATTGGGGCAGCTGGTAGATCTGCAGGTGCTGCCTTAGCTGCTGTGCAGGCCATACCTCTGCCCTTACCGTGACCACGACTACGTCCTCGGCCTCTAGTGGCCACAACTGGTGGTACTGGTGTTTGTCCATCCTGACCGGTTGCGCGTGTCCTCACCATCTGTGAGAGAATATAATAGCAGAAGTTAATTACTGGATCAACAAATTTGCATGACAGAATTTTAAGAATGTGAAGTTTTTCCTAAAGGTTCTGCAACCTCTCGAGGATAAATAAGACGTCTCCGTACCAATCCACGATACTCTGCTAAACCTGCTCATAACTCGTGAGACCTATGTAACCTAGGCTCTAATACCAACTTGTCATGACTCTAAACCCGGGCCTGGTCGTGATGACGCCTCTCGTGAAGACAAGGCCAGCTGATACTTTCCCATTTTAGTTTTAAGCAATTAAACAATAAGAAATAAGTCTAAAGCATAATAAATATTCTCAAAGTAGCAGATAATAGTATAATTTGAGGAAGACAACCCAACACAGCCCGATAACGGGGTGTCACTAGTCATGAGCATCTACAATCAGGATAATACAAGAAAGGTCTACATGGTCTGATACAAATCAACAACTGAGGAAGATAAGATAAAGGAAGAAGCTCTAGGATATGAACATCGAGAGTTACCTAGAGAGTCTTCGAATCCGCCTGAGCTGGCATGATCAACACTCACTAGCGGGACCTGATGTGCCTGAATCTACACACGGGGTGCAGGGAGTAAAGTGAGTACTCGAACTCTGTGAGTAATAATCATAAATAAACACTGAAAGCAAGAAATCACGTAAGGCACATCATATTCTATAAGGAAGAATTAAAGATGTGTAAAATTACTAAGTGCTGTTCAAACTTCATAAAACACTTTTTAACAATTAAACAATAGCAATGACAGGAAAATAGGGAAATAAGCACATAAAAGGATCACCCCTCGGGGCACAGTGTCAGCAAATCCGCCCCTTGGGCATTAACACAGAAACAATACCAACCCCTCGGGCTATAACTCACATGACAATGGGTACCTGCGCTCACTGGAGGTGTGCAGACTCCTGGATGGGCCCCTTACGGCCCAACTGCAATATCAAGCCATCTCGTGGCATCATCACTAGTATCTTGGCCTCATATCACAAGCCACCTCGTGGCGTACATATCTTAGGACCTCGGCCTCAAAATCATAATCTGTGTTTCCTCACAACATAGGCCTTCGGCCTTACTCAGTCAGAATCCTAGCCGCTCGGGCAACAGTAAACCATAGTGCTTAGCCCAAAATATCATTTAATATATCATTTAAGTTTTAAAGCAGAGTAAACATGGCTGAGTTATGGAAAACAATAGAATATAGCATGGTTGAGTTCAAGTATAAAGTCAAAACAATGAGAAAATATCAATAAAAATCCCCTAAGGGTTCAAATAGTTGGCATTCAGCCCAAAGCATGATGATAAGAAATAGTTTTCAGTCAAATATGTGATAAAATAGTCATTCGTGATGGATTAAGTCACAATCCCAACAGTACACGACCCCACACTCGTCATCTAGCGTGTGCGTCACCTCAATATAGCACAACAATGTGCAATCCGGCGTTTCATACCATCAGGATAATATTTACAATCATTACTAGCCTCAATCCGGGCCAAACTCTAGCCCGCAACGCCTTTGCTCCTCAAATCGGCCTCCACTCATGTCGAATCTATCAAAAATTAGAATCGCGACGTCAAAATATGCTAAGGGAACAAAGACCAAGCGAAAATAATCAATTTGCAACATAAATCCCGAAATTACCAAAACCTGACCCTAGGGCCTGCATCTCGAAATTCGATAAAATTCATATTAATAGGTTCCTTAACTCCCCATGAGTTCATAAATATCTAAAGTACCAAAATCCGACCACAAATGACCCCTCAAATCCTCAAGTCTAGGTCTCCAATATCAAGCCCTACTTTTCCCAAATTTTAACCCTTAAATTCCATTAATTACAGCTCTAATCTGTGAAATAATACTATAGGAACGAGTTTTAGGTCCAAAATCCTTACCTCAATGAAGTCTCCTTGAATTCTCTCTTCAAAATTGACTAAAACTCCAAAATTCGCATTTAAAATTGGTGAAACCCCCTGAAAATCGCAAAGGAAGAAATATATACATTCTGACCTAGGAATTTTTGCACCTGCAGTCATTTTCCCGCTTCAGCGATACCACATTTGCGGTTCTTGAACCGCTTACGTGGTTTTCACTTAAACCACCCAAACTCCAGATCTGTGATGCCTAGCCTGCACTTGCTCCATCGCAGGTGCGGTTCTTCTACTGCTTCAGCGGTTTCCTTCCAACCTCACCATCTTCCGCTTCTGTGACTTGTCTCCCGCATTTGCGGGGTTGCACTTGCGATCCTTCAACCGCATATGCAGTTATGACAGCAACAACATGGCTTCAGCCCTCAAACTCAACTCCAAACCTTCCGTCAATTATCCGAAATCACCCCAGGCCCCCGAGCCCTCGACCAAAGGCTCCAAAAAGTCTTAAACTACTATTCAAACTTATACCAATCTTCAAAACACCTCAAACAATGTCAAATCAACCAAACCACATCGGATTCAAGCCTAAGGTTCAAAAATCTTCCGAATTATGCTTTTGATCGAAAACCCAGCCAAACCATGTATTAATGACCTAAAATTTTGCACACACATCCCAAATGACTCAATGGAACTACTGCAACTCTCAGAATTCCATTCCGACCCCTATATCAAAATCTCACCTATCAACCGAAAACTGCTAAAAATCTACTTTCGCCAATTCAAGCCTAAATCTACTCCGGACCTCCAAAACACATTCTGATCATGTTCCTAAGTCCCAAATCACCTCTCGGAGCTAACCAAACCATCAGAACTCATATATGATCCCTCTAACACATAAGTCAATATCCAGTTAACTTTCCAACTTAAGCTTCCTAAAAAGAGAATAAGTGCTCAAAACTTACCAAATCCTTTCTGAACTCGAGCCAAACAACCCGATCACATATAGAATCGATAGACAAAATAATAAGACACAGAAATGGAAAAAATTGAGCGATAACTCATGAGACGACTGGCCGGGTCGTCGTCACACAAAGAGAATACATACATGCCTTCTCTAAATCACTCACTGACGATGACAAACAAATACTTAGTCATCCATTATCTAATTTAGAAATCACCAAGATAATGTACTCTTTCAAACAACTAAAAGCCCCAGGCCCAGTTGGATTATACCCCATTTTCTTTCAAAAGTTTTGGACGAAAACCAAACAAGCAGTTATCCACACTTGTCAACATGTTTTCCACAATTCTTCTATCTATCCAGGAACTAACATCATCTTGATACTAGTTATCTAAAATCTATCACCCAATATAGGACAATTTGCCTTTGCAACACAATTTACAAATTATTACAAAAATGATAATTAATAGAAGACCTTTCCTCCCTAAACTAATCAATCCAAGCCAAAGTAGCATCTTAAAAAGCCGTAGGGCAGCTGAGAATGCCATCCTTGTCCAAGAAATAATGCAATCTTTTAAAAATCAACATGGAAAAATGGGCAACATGATGCTAAAAATTGATCAAGAAAAAGCCTTTGATCGTTTAGAATGGCCCTTCATTAGTTTCTCTCTACACCACTTAAGACTTCCTTTACCCATAATCAACCTCATAATTTCTTGTGTCACAACTTCCTCCATATCTTTATTGATCAATGACACACCAACTCCCCTTTTCCAACCTTCTAGGGGTATACGACAAGGTGTTACCATATTACGTATCCATAATATACATGGAATCTCTATCCCGAATAATTGAGCATAATGTGGACATTTGTACATGGACATAAATAAGACTATACATGAATGATTATCCACTCTCACATTTAATGTATGCAGGTGATCTCATCTTGTTAGCACAAGCAACTACTTCTAACATTTCTACCATAATAGAAATATTCAACCAATTAAGTACAAAATCTGGTAAACATATTAACTTTCGCAAATTAAAATTATTTTTCTCTAACAATGTCAACCCAATGCTTAGCCAAACCATCTCTATACCCCTAAACATCCCCATAGCCACCAACTTTGGAAAATACCTAAGATTTTCAATAACTACCAACCAAACTAAAGCCATAGACTACCAATACATTATTGATCAAATCACCGCAAAAATCTCAGGCTGGAGAGCAAAATTCCTCACCTTAGCAGGAAGAACTACACTCATTAATTCAGTCCTAAATAAAATCCCTATCCATGCAATGCAAATTAACTTACTACCTCCTAAACTCATCACAAAAATATATCGCCTATTGTAAGGCCCCAAAAAACTAGGATTTCGTGGTGCCAGGTAGGCTAATTATAATATTTTATGTGCCATTAACATGATGGGCATTAATTAACTTTGGTAAATAAGTGCATATCTTATAATAAGTAATTCGGGATCCAGGAAAAGGCCTAAATCGGAAAATTTGAATTATAGGCTAAAATTCCAAATGAGTTCGCACAAGTCCACACTTTGAATATATATATATATATATATATATATATATATATATATATATATATATATATATATATATATATATATATATATATATATGTATGCATATAAGGTGTTATGTGATGAAAAACCTATTAAGTGAAAGATCTTCGAGTCTAGTTTCTAATTCTTCAAACCGTTCGTCATTTAGACATTCCTACACAAAGTTATGATCAAATTACCAAAGGCTAGATTTGTGACCAATTTTGCGATCGCAAAACGACTATGCGGACCGCATATGTGTCGCATAATAAAGAAGAGTCAGGCAAAACATTATGCTGTCGCATGTTGATATGCGTAGCATAATCGATTATGCTATATCATAATGATTATGCTGCAAGAATGCTGCCCACATTCGATTATGCTGTAGCATAATTGCACCACATAATTGACTTTAGGGGTCATTTTTGGAAATTTTGATATACGATCCCACTTTGATAAATAATCTTTGGGACTTCATTTGGTGTTATTTTATACTAAATCTAGAGAGAGATGAGAGTATTTTATAGAGAGAATGAGGAAGCCTAACATTAAAAACCGTTCAATCTTTCATCAATCTTCAACAATCAAGGAAACCAATCACGAGATCTTCATCTAAGAGATTGAGATTGCTAGGATTTTCGGAACGTTGTAGTAACTTAAGGAAAACTTAAACAAGGAATTTATGGCTAAAACCCCCGCTTCTTAGATATCAAGCTCCCATGGTGTCCATAAAAATATTGTAAGTCCAAAATTTGATTGATGTAGTATTTGTTATTTCAAAGGAATTGGTGTTGCAAGAATATATGTGAAAGGTGTATCTCAATGTGTTCAATATGCTATTCTTGAAATTGAGGATATGTGAAGAATGTGAACTATATGTTAAAATGCCTAGAGTTCAAGTCAAGTTTAAATTGATATGTTATGACAAACTGTGTGAAATCCTCCATGTATAAAGATGTTTGAAATAAATCAAATGAATTTGGGGAAATAGAGTGTGGCCAAAGTGCTGAGAACTTGAGTTATAATTGTGCCTGGTGATGACTATGACATGAGCAAATGTGAAACAGATTATGAAATGAGCCTTGACTCTATTTTCCATAAATGACTTCAATAATAAAGTGTCCTAAAGGATTTATACACAATTTATGCCCATAATGTCACGCCCCAAGTCGAGGGACATGACCGGCGCCTGACCGGGTAGCCCCAGTCAAGCAGACCTGACTGCCTTTCCAATCGCACGAGCTACCCCTTGTTTTCCTTTTTCAATATTCCAAGAACTAGCCATATAATTAATTTAAAACACCTTTTGCAAAATATACATACATACATGACAGTTAGGGAAGTTATTGATTCGTTGCCCAACAAAAGAAATATGGATATACATAAGCTTCAAACCCACATCCATTGTCTACGGAGCCTCTAAAAGTACAACAGGATAATACAGTATTTACCGGTAACAAGGCTCCGGCTATACCTTACACAACAGCAAAATAAAACTACGAAAACAAGCGGCCTGAGCCACATAGGGTCCCAAGAGGAATGGGGCTCACCAAAACAACTGACGGAAGATGAAGAGGGAGCTACGATCAGTGGGCTGGAGTACCTGCTGCAGATTCACCTACAATCATAACACGAATGTAGTGCCCCCGGCAAAAGGGATGTCAGTACACTTGAATTGTACTGGTATGTATGAACAAACTTTGTGCCAAGTAAACTCAAGACATAGACAAGTAAGTAACAGTAACAGAAACAACAACCAAATCTATAAAGTAAGAACAATCAAGCCAAACAAGTTTTACAAACTCTCCCGTTTCCCCTTCCACATTTCCACATCAATAGATTTCACATTCTTGCTCATATTTTTATTTCAACAGTAATTTCGATCACTTTCCACCCTTATTACCTTGGCCACCCTTATCACCACAACCCGCACCTTATTACTTCGTGTTGCATCGCGCAACCCGATCCCACCGTATAGTTTAACTCACAAACAATCACAACAACAACAATGAACGATGAACAAAGATCACAACAACACTTCTTAAGGAGTATCAACAATAATTTACAAGTGTTTCCATAACCATTAATACTATTTCCGTCATATTCCACAATTCACAAGTGTTTCACGTTACAACAATACTTGCCCACGATAAGCCATAGATGTTAATGTCACCATTATTCCAGTTTCATCACTTAAAATTTCCTTACGTCATTTGTTTCTCAGCTAATACCACATATCATAATCACAACCATGCAAATCACACGAATTTTACAATTTACCCACGTGGATGTCACATACCAAACATTTGAACACCAACAAGGCGATTTTACAAGGTCAAGGTTAGCCATACATACCTGGAGCCGAATTCCTTTTTAAATTCTACTTCCAATTCACCAAATAATCTAGCACATCAATATAGTGCACAAATTAATACACATAACTTAGAATAGAAGTTCACAATTGTTACTCAACTTACTTAGGTTATCAACTCTTCATTGAACACTTTTTTACCCCTACCCAATTCCTCTTACTAGATTTTAGGTTATTACTAGACATGCATGCACCATTTCAACCATTATTTTCAAGGACCAACGCATGAGACTCCCCTCCCTCCCCTTAGTTTAAAAACAGAACTTCAATGGGAAAAGTTAGGGATTTTACCTGAAGGGAAGGGGGTATGAAGATAAGCTTGAATTTCCCCGGCCCGGATAGTTTTGAAGAACCAAAATTTGGAGAAGATGATTTTCTCTCTCAAGACCCTCTCTTCCTCTCTCTTAATTTGGTCAGTAATGTTGTTAAAAATGAGGGGGTTGGGATGTTTTATAAAAAGGGGTCGGGTCTTAAAATTTGGAAAAAAATAGGAGTCAGAATCAAAATGTGGTCTGCAGATTGGACCGCAGAAATGACTCCAAAAACCCTGAGGGTCTGCCTGGGTCTGCGACAGGAATGCGGTCGCGTTTTGCACCGCAGAATTGACCTCCACAAATTCTTGAGGAATTTATGTGATGATTATGCGGTCCGCATATTGATTATGTGATCGCATAGTGGACCGCATTTTCAACTTCAATTTTGACAATCCTTATGCTTCACTCTGCGGCAGGAATGCGGTCCGCATAGCTAATCTGCGACCGCATTCTGGACCGCATAAATGACAATTTTTTGGAAACTTGATTCTTTTGATTTTTAAAGCTTAGATTACTACCAAGGGTCCGAACCACGGCGAGCTTGTCTACACATTCCTAACACATATGCGGAGTCGACACCACGAGTTACTAAGTTTTGAGCCTAAATTTTTACGGTGCCTTACACATAAGTGGATGTTAAAGATAATATTTTACCTTATAAGTACATTCAATGTGATCCGAGTTGTTACATCCTCTGATATTAAAATTGTACATTATCGTGATTGAAAAAGAGTAATTCAGGAATAATTGGGGTAATTGCTTATTTATGACTTTGATGTGTGTTTCTATTGTAGTTTGGTGTGTCCTCTCCCTTTTTGGAAGAATCCTTTGTATTTAAAGTTCCATTGCTAATGAACTTGAGGTGTATGATTTCTGAAATATTGTATATGCCCATGACTCATGCTTCCTCTCATGTGTGCTTGACATCTTGAATTGAATGGCTTGTTGTTAAAATTGACATTGATGTGAAATGTGGGGGGAAAAGAGCTCGAATTATGAAATGTGGCCTAGTGACAAGTGTGATGTGATAATTGTGGACCCACGTGTCAATGAACTGATACATGTGAAATAAAAAAATTGCAATTGAGATGATTAATGGAAAAGAGTAATGTCTTGGTAAGACGGCTTACCCGATCGGGCCGTGATCAGACGCCATGCTACACATATGATGGTATTGCGCTGATATTAAAATCGAAAAGTGAGAATTAAATTGTGATTAAGGTATATGTCTCCAATAAGATGGCTTAGCTGATTGGGCCGAGATCGGACTCCGCGCAAGAAGGCGGTGGTATTGTGAATGATGGTGCAACAATGTGAAATGTCTCAACCTAAAGCTATGGAAATTATGTGAAGGCTATGTGATTAATTTTATTTGATGATGTAGTTATTGTTTGAAGCTTTTGTTGAATCCTTATGATTTCTTTGTTCTTGTATGGTTTTTCTTTCTAATGAGATGGTGTTTAATTATACATACTGGTGCTATTCAATGAGACTAACGTCCCTTTTGCCCGGGGCGCTACATCTTTAAATGAATGTAGGTGGTTCCATAGCAGGCAGTGTTGGTCGCAACTAGTGATAAATCTTCCATTAGGCGAACTTGGTGAGCCCCACTTTATTTCGGGGTCCTGTATTGTTGTTTATCATGTACTTTGTATTTTAAAGTATAGCCTGAGCCTTGTTGTCGGTATTTTTATATTACTCTCCAGTTGTATTTAGAGGCTCCATCGACAGGTTGTGGGTAGTGTTTGATACTAGAAATTAAATTAGAAGTATTGATATTTGGCAAAGATGTATAAAACTTGTAATATTTTGGATATTATGGTTGAAACTGCTAATGGAAATAAAATGGAAGTTGTTAATGAAATATTTTTAGAATTTGATTAATGGAGTTCATCTCCTCTTTGTTCATGAATTAATGTGGATAGAATGACATCTAATAGGTTTGCTCAGTCGGGTTTACTCGGTTGAGCGCCGGTTGCGCTCCTCGATTTTTGGGGCGTGACACCTACAACGAAATTTCCTATGGGGCACAACTAAACAAAAAAGGAAAAAATTCACCTAATAAATTGGGATAAATGTGCTTCTCCTAAATCAGAAGGAGGTTTAGGTATCCAAAAACTAACTATTAAAAACAAATCCATTCTCTCAGGCCTCCTTAGGCGAGACACCCATACTAATAACTAAATTTGGATCAAAATCCTAGCAGCTAAATATGATCAACAACATAATAACTAATAACTTTTTATATTCTATTAGGCCTCACTCAAGATCATCCTACATATGTAAAAGTATGACAAAAATTAATACCTGCGGCCCTCAGGAACAATCTGGAATATGGCCAACAAAAAAAATATTAGTCTATGAAACGATCATTGGATCGCTAATAATATCTCATTTCATCATCTTATCCAAGGCCCCATACCTAAACATGAACTAAATAAACTTGTAGCTTCCCTCATATCCAACTCAAACTGGGATATCTCTATCCTCTCATTCATATTACCATCAAATATTATTTTCCTTATAAACAACACCCCCATTATCCCAAATCATCAAGGAATAGATACCCCATATTGGCACCCTACACAAGACAACAATTTCAACTTCTCTTCTTCCTACCTTCACATCCTACAACAAAGCAATCATTGCAAATCTAAATTCCCTCATAACTGAATATGGAAGCTATCAACCTTACCAAAAATAAAATTCTTCTTATGGCTAGTAACTCAGAGAAAATTACCCACAAAAAAATTCCTTTACCACAAAAAGTCACTAACAATCCTTACTGCCCCAATTGCTTTAATTATAGGGAAGATATTCCTCACATCTTTCTACACTGCAAACCAGCTCACACATTATGGTATCACCTAAGAATAACAACGCCCTAATCTAACTTCACTTACTAGTTACATAAATTATGCACCTCATATACACTAATTAAAATAAGACCCAAAGTTTTTATACCCTCCCTTACACTAACACCAATCCTATTATGAAAAATATGGCTAAATAGTAATAACGATCATCACAACAATCTAAATCAATCAATAAACCTAACCACTATTATCTCACTGACTACACCAATAACCTACTTAACTAATAGCACTCCAACTAAAATCAAAAGCACTAAGGAATCCACCTCATGGCACAAATCACTTCCAACACATTACAAACTTAACATTGATTGATCTCATGATCCAACAAATCATCATCGAGGAGTAGGAGGAGTATTCCGAGACACCTCAGGACAATGGATCTATGGTTTTGAAAAATACCTACCATGCACGAATGCCTAACAAGCGGAGCTTCTGGCACTCTATCATGGATTAACCATTGCTCTTAGCAAAAATATCCATCCTCTAATAGTTGAAATGGATTCACAGGTATTGCTCCAAATCCTTCAAGCTGGTAATCCAAATACTCATAACTCATTTCCTCTTATAGGTTGATGATCCAAGAGCTGAACGTGCAACAACTTACCCACACACTTAGAGAAGGCAATGAAATGGCTGATGTGCTGGCTAAATTTGGGAAATCAAACATGGGAACATCACCACAATCAATCTTATTTTTTTGAAGAATCTCCCCCATTTACTTTCATGCAACTAGATTTTAATGTAATTTGCACAAGCTCCTTTCATTCTGAATAATGTTGTAATTCTATTTTTTAATTAAGTAATGCAATTCTCCATTTTAGCAAAAAAAAAAAAAGCTTTATTTTTAGTGAATAAAAGTTGGATCCTTTGTATCTTCCTCCTCAGTAAACTGTCACGACCTGAAACCCCAACCTCGAGGTCATGATGGCGCCTAATATCTACTTGCTAGGCAAGCCAACATGAATAGAGAATTTACTGATTTTTAACAATTTATGACAGAATATTAACAATGAAAATAATATAAGTCTGAAGTATAGTATAATAATATTGAATATCGAGTCTAAATATAGCCCAGAAACTGGTGTCACGAGTACATGAACATCTAGAGTGATACAAACATGGTTTGAATAAAAGAAACTATTTTTAAACTCAGGAAACAGTAAAGACAGGAGGGAAAGGGGACTTCAGGGCTGTGAACGCTGTACCTCAAGTCTCCATCAACATTTGGATCTCAGAAAATCTCCTGAACGTCACTAGAACCAACTCTGGTATCTGCACAAGAAGTGCAGAGTGTTGTATGAGTACTACCGACCCCATGTACTCTTTAAGTATCGAGCCTAACCTCGACGAAGCAGTGACGACGATAAAGCGGGCCACTTACAATAACATGTACGTAGTAATAATAATAAGAATAATAACAGGAAAAGGAAACAGGAAATGAAAGTAAAGCAATTAATTTACGAAAATAAATTCAAACCTCGCTACAGAAAACCTAGAATAACAAACCTCGTAATCCCATATAAAATGTTGAAACTAATACAATAACAACAACAACAAATACAACACACATAATCCGTTGCAGCTCGCAATCCGAGCCCACCATATTAATATCATAATCCTCCCTTATTCCACCATATCATCATTTATCAATACAAATTATTGCATACAAAAACCATTGCAGCACTCAACTCGATCCCTCCGTATTATTATTTATCAATATTATAATCCTCCCTTATTCCACCATTTCAATTTGTTATCCTTCCATTCCAGTTGCGACGTGTAACCAGATCCACAAAAAAATTGCATTAAACATAAACAATCCAATAACTCAATTCAAAAGAATTTCTACAATCAAAAAATATGAGTGCAAGGTAATAAAGGAACCAAAGAATAGTCAAAGAAATGCAACAAATATTATAAAAATAACAGGACAAGTAAAGCATAAGGAAATCAAGGTGTGCGAGTAAAACAATTAACGAAAGTAGCAAATAAGCATGGAGTCATGGCAAGGACGATCAATTTAATACAAGAATAATTAAATAACAAATAATTAATTACGATATGGAAAGCATTTAAATCATGTAACAATTATGGCATGGAATAAGATAACTCATGAAGTATGAGAAAACATGGAAATAAATATTTTGAAGGCGTATCTCGTCACCTCGCATATATGTCATTTTCTCAAATAATCCACACAACACATAGTTCACAAATTCCTAATTTCCGCAGGTCAATATTAGATCCAACACTTACCTCGCTCCACAATTATATTAAAGCTCAACCGGGGCTTTTCCTCTAAAATTCGCATCCAAACGAATCAAATCTAACCAAATACAGTTCAAACAATTCAAAATAAGCTTTAGAAACTAACCACGACTGAAAAAGATTCAATCTTTATGATTTTAGAAAAAGTCAACAACATTCAACCCCAGGCCCGCTTGGTCAAAATACGAGATTCAAACTAAAACCCGATTACTCATTCATCCCGAGTCTAGTTATGTGATTTGTTTCAAAATGCGACCTCAATTCGAGGTCTAAATATCAATTTTACAAAAATTTTCAATTCTCCCAAATCTCTAATTTTCTATCAAAATCATAAATTAAAGGCTAGAAATCAGTGGGTGTTTATGGAGATAGAAGAAAACGAGTTAAAATCTACTAAACTATGAACTGGGGAAGAAAATTCTCTTCAAAGTCGCCTCTAGGTCGAGTTCAAATTTGGAAATGTTGAAAAATGAAAGAAATCCCGACTTTGAAACTGTTTAATACCTTGGCATCAAGTGTTCTTCGTGTTTGTGAAGCACCTGACGCTTTCGCGAAGTACACTGGCCAAATGGCCATCGCGATCACGATCAACCCTTCGCATCCGCGAAGGCTTAGCCCACTGGCTTCACGTTCGCGAGCCAAAGCAAACATTTGTGTAGAGTTACTATCCACCCTGCCCTCAAATCCCATAACTCATCTCATTCATGAGGGAACGGTCGCGTTTACGAAGGATGAATCTCCCGCTACTGCGCGTTCGCGACCATGTCCCGCATTCGCGAGGAATTTCCTTCCCACCCCCAATTCTCCTTCTCAACCGCGAAGCACAAAGTAGCATACACCAGTAACAACAAACCAGTAGCTATCCGAGTCCCTAAAAATCAATTCGTAGCCTATCTGAAACTCACCTGAGCCACTTGGGCTCCAAACCAAACATGCACACAAGTGTAAAAATATCGTACGAACTTGCTCGTATGATCAAAACGTGAAAATAACACCTAGAACTACAAATTGGACAACAAAATGTATCAAATTCTTAAAGAAACATAAGAACTTTCAAATTTACAACTGGACGTCCGAATCAGGTCAAATCAAGCCCCTTTTGAACCAAATTTTATAGGCAAGTCAATATTAGTAAAATGAACATACACCATGTCTTGGAACCAAAATCCAAACCTAGTAGATACAAAGTCAACCTACGGTCAAACTTAGGAATTCTTTAAATATTCTTCAAATTGCTTGTTTTCAAAAAATCAAGTTAAAACAAGTTAGGGACTTTCGAATTCAATTCTGGGCATACGCCTAAGTCCCAAATCACAATACGGATCCACTATGACTATCAAAATACTGATGCGGATCCGTTTACACAAAATGTTGATCATAGTCAACTCAAATTATTTTTAAGGAAAAAATTCTTATTTTCTAAAAATTTTCACATAAAGACTTTTCAGAACAAGACATGGACTGTGCACAAAAATCAAGGAATACTAAATGGAGCTAATCAAGGTCGTGAAACACAAAAATAAAGGCTAAAAATCAAAATGACCTACCTGGTCATCACATGCTCCACCTCTAAATCAAAGGTTCATTCTCGAACGGACATAGAAAGGTACATGGACTGGTATGCATAAAAATGAGTCTAGGCCCCACTACCCTGACCTCCGTCTCTAAAACGGCCTCTCTGGATAGCCTCCACCTCTAATAGCCTGACCTATACCTCTAGCTACCTGAGCGAGCGATGAAACAATCGGTTCCGGAACCATGGCACTAGAACTCTTCTGTGGCATGTTGCTCAACAATTTAAGATGGTACCTCCTAATGTGACATGTACCCCTACACTCAAAACATCTACCCATCTGTTGTGGCTGATGAAGCTGAAACTTACTCGAATTGCCGGATAACCACGATGGCATCTTTTGATAGGAGGCGAACTAATAGGAGTTGATGGTGCTATGTAGGTCGACTGCCTAGAATGAGACACATAAGGACCACAACTACCCGAAGCATTGTGGGATGTTTGAAGCACTGACTGAAATGGCCTAGAAAGATGGCCTTTACCAAAAGTACCCCTTCCTCCAGATGAGGCACCACTAAAACCACCGGAATGATGAGGCCTCTTGTCCGACGCAGACCCCCTCTCCTAAATACAAATAATCTCGATCCGCCTAGCAATATCTACGGCCCTCTGAAAAGAAATATCATCCCTAGTCTCCTTGGCCCTCTATAGCCTGATACAGAAATTAAGCCCATCAATGAATCTCCTCACTCTCTCCCTCTTAGTAGGGATCAAGACAATGGTATGGCGAGCTAGGTACACAAATCGAGTATCCTGTGCCGCAACAACCGATTGAACTACCCCAACTTGTGGGTTGCTGGAGCCGATATAGGGGAGCCATCTCCTCCGGAGTGTGATTAGTGGGAGTCTGTTCTCCTCCCCTAGCCTGAGAGATATCTTGTGCCACCAAAAATGCACCAGTATGGGCTGCACTCTCCATAAGTTCCTCCAAGCAGACTAAAATATCTTGAAGTACTAGAGTGGCTATGAATCCCTCCGGGACCTGAGCCTACCTGACATATGCGATATGAGCTTGGATGTCCTCCTCATGATCAATCTGATGCTCCACTGTGGGTGCTGTTGCTCGAGCTCTGCCACTTCCTCGGCCTCTGGCTGGACCTCGACCTCTGCCCCTGGTAGTAGCTGCCACTGGGGCTCCGACTCCTATCCAGCTGCAAATGTTGTGTGTGTTCTTACCATCTTCGAGAGAACAAGAATAAAATGATTTAATCATTAATGAAAGAATAAATTCGCACGATAGAGAAAGAAGTGAAAATTTTAACAATTTATGACAAAATATTAACAATGAAAATGATATAAGTTTGAAGTATAGTATAATAATATTGAATAGCAAGTCTAAACATAACTCAGAAAATAGTGTCACGAGTACATGTACATATAGAATGTTACAAATATAGTCTGAATAAAAGACAATGTTTTGAAACTCAGAAAAACAGTAAAGATAGGAGGGAAGGGGACTTCAGGGCTGCGAACGAAGTGCAACTATACCTCAAGTCTTTGTCAATAACTAGATCCGAGCAAATCTACTGAACGCCGCTTGAACCAACTCCGGTATCTGCACAAGAAGTGCATAATATAGTATGAGTACAACCAACCCCATGTACTATGTAAGTGCCGAGCCTAACCTCGACGAAGCAGTGATAGGCTAAAGCAAGCCACTTATAATAACTTGTACGCAATAATAATAATAACAATAATAATAACAGGAAACTGAAACGGGAAATGAAAGTAAAGCAATTAATTTACGAAAATGAATTCAAACCTCGCTATCAAAAAACCCATAATAACAAACATTGTAATCTCATATAAAGTGTTGAAACTAATACAACAACAACAACAACAACAACAACAACAATAACAACAACAAGCACAACACACATAATTCCTTGTGGCGCGTAACCTGATCCCCAGTAACATTCTTCATCATACGTAAACATGTTGTTGCCGTGCGCAACTCGATCCCACCATATGATCATTAATTAATATCATAATCCTTACATATTTCACCATATCATTATTTATTAATATCAATTATTGCGTGCACGAAATATTGTGGTGCGCAACCCGGTCCTACCATATTATTATTTATCAATATCATAATCCTCCTTTATTCCACCATTTCAATTTATTATCCTTCAATTCTCGTTGCAACGTACAACCCGATCCACAAACAAATTTTATTAAACATAAATAATCCAATAACTCAATTCACAAGAATTTCTATAATCAAAGATATGAGTGCAAGGCAATAAAGGAACCATGAAATAGTCAAAGGAATGCAAAAAATACTGCAAAAACAACAGGACAAGTAAAGCATGTAATAATCTAGGTGTGCGAGAAAAACAATTACGGCTAGTAGAAAATAAGCATGGAGTCATAGGAGGGACGATCAATTTAATTCAAGAATAATTAAATGACAAATTGTCACGACCCAAAATCCAACTAGTTATGATGGAATCTAACACAACCCCTAGGTAAGCCAAATAGCAACAATACGATTCAAATGAGATTTACTGAGAAAAATCATAACAATACAACTGAGAGAAATAATGACAATATAAATGAGATTTACTGGTATTACAAGTCATGAGCCACTAAGGCTTAATCTTTTACAAAAACTGAATTAAAATACTTACAACATCTGTTTGAAATGTAAATGAACAAAATCTGAATCTAATACTACCAAGGACAAGTGATAATCCATAACTGGAACACAGGTACATCTTCAATGCTAGCCCTCGTCGTACACAACAACATCAACAAAGGGATCTGCACGCGAGGTGCAGGAGTGTAGCATGAATATAACTGACTCTTTGTACTCAATAAGTATCCTAACTAACATTAGCAAGATAAATGAATCAAGAATTATAGATGATTCTCACTAACACCTGTGATATGCAAAATTTCAACAAGTATAAAATATATATATGATCAAATATGAAAATCTCAGGTGAAACCATTTTGATGCTCACAACTCTTAGTTTAAAAGCGTTCTTCTCAAATAACAATCCAGCATATAATGAAGATATGCAAGTAAATCAGGTAATCAGTCAAGGGATTTGCAAGTAAAGTTGAAATGAAATAATCGAATATAGCCCGTTGCGGCTCGCAACCCGATCCAATAATGGTAACTAGCTCTACCAAAGCTCATATCAATAGCAATCCTACGGATAACTCATGTACTGCACGGACAACTCACATGCTATAGTATCAAAATCTGGATCGACACAGACAAAACACGTGCTGCACAGACATCTCACGTGCTATAGTTTTAATATCTGGAGCTGCACGGATAACTCATGTGCTGCACGAACAGCTCATAAGCTATAGTATCAATATCTAGATTCGCATGGAAACTCACGTATTGCATGGACAACTCATGTACTATAGTATCAATATCTGGATCCGCACGAACAAATCACGTGCTATAGTATCAATAGCTGGATCCACACAGACAACTCATGCACTATAGTATCAATATCTGGATCCGCACGAACAAATCACGTGCTATAGTATCAATATCTGGATCCACACAGACAACTCACGTACTATAGTATCAATATCTAGATCCTTACGGACAACTCACGTGCTGCACGGACAACTCACATGCTAATAATGCCAATCCAACCGGCATAATCACAGGCTACCAGTCCAAATCATATCACAGAAGCAAGTATGCAAGAACACGGTAAATAATGGATAAATATCAAATTTCATGCTCTTGGACTAGTATATTAACATGCTAAAGTATAGGCATATGCAATGTGTGCTATCATAGCTCAAATCGACAAGTTATCATAGAAATAGTAATTATCAAGTTAATTCAGGGAATTAGCCTCTTCGCAACCTCAAGTATGGCTGAAATAGTTCACAAAAATGGTACAAATATGAGAAACATTATAGCTTAAACCTTAGCATTCAAATTTAGGCATATCATAGCCTAAGCACTACCCCGAGCATAGATAAATACCCTGGTTCTTGCACATGGGGTCAAACCTCACATATAGCACATAGCTATCACAAATAATTCAGGCAACTAGTACTTCAACCAAGTTTATATAGGATTCTTACCTCAAACAAGTAGAATTCAATACCGAGCAAGCCAACCTCTCTAGAAATTCCATTCCGCGCATATCAACCTCCAAACGACTCAAAACTAGTCAAAAGCAACTCAAATTCATCAATTAATGCCTAAGGAAATAATTCCAAATGATAAATGTTGAATCTTTAATCAAAATCCTGAAGTCAACCAAAAAGGCAAATTCCGGATCCACATCTCAAAATTCGACAAAATTAATAAAATAGAAACACTCATTCAATAACGAGCCCAATCATATCAAAATTATTCAATTCCGATCTCAACTTGACCTTCAAATCCTTAAATTGTAGTCTATGAAGTTTTGCAAATCTTTCCCTATTTTTTCAATCCAAAATACTAATTATATGATAAAAACAATAATAGATTCATTTATAACAACCAAAACAAAGTTAGTATCACTTACCCAAATTCATGTGGTAACAATTGCCTCAAAAATCGCCTTAATCCGAGCTCCATAACTCAAAATATGCTAAAATACCTGAACCTTCAAAATAGAGTGCTTAAAGGTCTGCTCCAGGGGTAGCCTTCACGATCACAGTCGAAACCTGGCGATCGCAATTGCAAAAATTTTCCAAGACAATTTTACTCTATGCGAGCGCGGCCATTTCCCCCCACTCGCGATGAACTAACTTCTATTAACTCTCCCCAAATTCTTCTCAGACAACATGTAGTGTAATAGCTATAACTTTCTGTACATAATTCCAAATTCCAAATGCCAAATGTTTTGATTTTCTGAAAAACTAGATACAAAGGGCTACAACTTTTATTTTTCGATCATCTCAAATTCCTTATAGATTGCAAGATATAAGCTTTCAAAGTCGGGTTAGTGATAACATAATTTTCCTCTACGTGATCGCAAAAACCTTCCACGGTCGCTACTCACAGGCCCATTTTCCCCATTTTACTATTGGTCGCGATCATAATGCACACTGCTGTAGCCAAAAACCAAAAATTAAAAATGGGCTAGAAATGGTCCAAAACCACCCACAAACTCACCCGAGGCCCTCGGAATCCCGTCCGAACATACCAATAAGTCTTAAAATATATTACTGACCTACTCAAGGCCTCAAATCACACATATTAATATCAAAACCATGAACGATCGATCAAGATCAATCTCTTATGTTTATAAACTTCAAACTTCAAACCAAGCATCCGTTTCAAGCCTAACCAATCCGGAGTGAACCCAAATTTTGCATACAAGTTTCAAATGACATAACCAACATATTCCAAATACCATAACAACAATTCGAACCCGATATCATCAACGTCAATTCTTGGTCAAACTTATGAAATTCCAAACCTTCAAATTTCCGAATTTCATCAATTAGTGTCGAAACCTTCTAGAAATATCTAAATGCAAATCTGGGCATACACCCAAGTCCAAAATCATCCGGACTTAACGGAACCGTCAAAACTCCGATTCGAGGTCAAATATACAAAATTTAAACTTGGCCGACTTTTCCATCTTAAATCTTCAAACATGAAATTCATTCTTCCAAACTAATTTCGAATCGCTCGAAAACTGAAACTGACGATACATACAAGTCATAATACATCATACGTAGCTACTCATGCCCTCAAATCACAGTGTGAAGTGAAAATGCTCAAAACAATCGATCGGTTCATTGCACAAATAACAAATTACGACATAGAAAGCACTTAAAGCATGTGACAATTAAGACATGTAATATGATAATTCATGAAATATGAGAAAACATGGAAATAAATATTTTGACGACGTATATACACTCTTCACCTTGCATATACACCATTTTCTCAAATAATCCACAACAAATGGGTCATAGATTCTTAATTTCCTCAAGTCAAGATTAGATCCAACTCTTACTTGCTCCACAATCAAATCAAAGGTCAACCGGGGCCTTTCCTCTAAAATTCACCTTCACACCAATCAAATCTAACAAAATATAATTCAATCAATTCAAAATAAGCTTTAAAAACTACCCACGAGGGAAAAGATTCAATCTTTAATGTTTTTGAAAAAAGTCAACTCTGGGACCTCTTGGTCAAAAATCGAGATTCAGACCAAAAATCGATTACCCATTCATCCACGAGCTCGGTTATATGATTTATTTCAAAATCCGATCTCAATTCGAATTCTAAATCTCAATTTTATAAAAATCTCCAATTCTACCGGAATTCCTAAATTTCGACTAATCTATGAAGTGGGGATAAAATTTCTCTTCAAAGTCACTTCTAGGACGAGCTCAAATTTGAAAATGCTGAAAAATGAAATAAATCCCAACTTTAGAACGGCTTACTACCTGGGCATCAATTGTTCTTCGGGTTCGCGTAGCACCTAATACATTCGCGAAGAGCACTGCCCAAATGGCCATCGCGATCACGATCAACCCACAGTGTTCGGGAAGGCTTAGCCCCTCTTTGCCTTCGCATTCGCGAGCCAAAGCTGGCGTTCATGTAGAGTAACTGTCCAACCCGCCTCCGGATCACATAACTCATCGTGTTCGCGTTCGCGTTCGCAAAGGGTGAGCCCCCCGCTACTTCGCATTCACAACCACGTCCCCATGTTCGCGTATAGGAAATTCCTCCCCAACCCCAATTCCCCCTTTGCGATCGCGATAGTAGCTTCGCGGTCTCGAAGCACAAAGTAGCAGACACCAGCAACTGCAAACCAGCAGCTATCTAAGACCCCAAATTCAGTCTGTAGTCTATCCAAAACTCACTCGAGCCCCTCGGACTCCAAAAAAATATGCACACAAGTATAACATTATCATACGAACTCATTCTCCTGATCGAAACACCAAAATAACACCTAGAGTCACGAATCGTATATCAAAATGTATGAAATTTTCAAAGAAACTAAAAAACTTTCAAATTTTAACCAAACGTCCGAATCACGTCAAATCAACTCCGTCTTTAACAAAATTTTCCCGCAAGTCAATATTAGTAAAATGAACCTATATCAAGTCCCACAATAAAAATTTGAACCTGGTAGCAACAAAGTCAACTTACGGTTAAACTTAGGAATTCTTTAAACCTTCAAATTGCTTGTTTTCAACAAATCATGTTAGGTCAAGTTAGGGACTTCTGAATTCAATTTCCAGCATAAGTCCAAGTCCCAAACCACGATACGGACCCATCGGGACCGTCAAAATACTGATCCATATCCATTTACACGAAATATTTACCATAATCAACTCAAATTATTTTTAAGGCAAAAATTCATATTTAATTTAAATTTTTCACATAAAGACTTTTCGGAACAAGATACAGACTGCACACACAAATCAAAAATTACTAAACGGAGCTAATCAAGGTTCTAAAATACAACAATAAAGGCTAAAACTCAAAATAACCTACCTGTAAGCACGTGATTTTTGCCCTATATGAGAATTACTCCCAAAAATTTAAAATAAAATAGTTTTGTGTTGTGTGTGATTTTTTGTGGATTTTTGTGTTGTTTTTCCCTTATTGTTTGCATTTGTCTGTGCGTGTTTATTTGTTAAATTAATATAAAATACGAAAATATGTTGCATTTACACTTAGGATTTATTAGGAGTAATTAAGTTTTGTTTTGCAAAAATAAAAATCACAAAAAATAATACACTTTACATTTAGCATTTAAAGGTCTAGTTATGTGTTTTATTTTTAATTGATATTTAATTTTGTGTGTTATTTGTTAGTAAAAGTTAATTAGTATTTTTTCATAAGTTAATTTGATTTTTTTGTAATATGATTTAGAAGTTTGGATTTTAATTATTTAGGAATTAAAATGAAGAAAAGAAATGAAAATAAAGAGAAAATCGGATTGGGCCATCCCAATTTAACCAAAATCAGGCCCAAATTTCATCCCTTTACCCGGTCCAATTAGCCATAGCCTCACAGACGTCCCAAACGATGTCGTTCCGTCACACCCCATCCCAACCGTTGATCTCACTTGATCAACAATCCAGATCGTCCAACCCTTACCCACATCCGACCCGATCCATTACCATCCACCAAAACCGCCCTATTACTAACCCCAAACGACCACGTTTTGACCCCTCCTCTAATATAAACGGTTGAATTTATGTAATCCAACGGCTCATAATGGTCATGGCATTTTAATTTATCAAAGACCCCCCCCCCCAAACCCCATTCGCCCGTCCCATTACCAAACCCCTCCCCTTTCGTCTCCCTCAACGAACCAAACAAGACCCCCACCAAACCCTAGCCGCCATCCTATCCCCTCACCGTATATCCGGCGGCAACGACTCCGATGACCGCCAAACTTACACCCCTGAACCACCCTGATCCCTCCTTCCAAATCCACACTCTACTAACTTCGAATCATCCCGTAGCTTCTCGAATCTTCAATCAAAGATTTAAGTGAAATACAAAACAATCCCAACCGGCCCCAAAATCATACCAGACCTCCCCCTAGCCTCCTTCCTCACCAAACCATAGCAGGCTTGGTTCGAATCGAACCCAAACCACTCGATCCCCAATCCGAGCCCAAGAACCCTAGAAAAATTCGAGCCTGGCTGAAGAGTTTTTGATGGTTCAATGGACCTTAGTCGAAGTGTTCTTAGTTGAGAACACTCGACTAAGGTCCGTTTGGCCTCAAAAGTTCCAAGTCCGAAATTGGTCCAAGTCCATTTGGATTTCTGATTTTTCTCTCGAGGTATTTCTTCTTCCTTTCTTCTATGTTTATTTATTTTAATACTTGCTATTAGGTTCAATTTTGTTATTCTTTTATCGTTTTCAATTTTTGTCAACTGTTCTGCTTCTTCTCCATCTGACCGTTTATTTGGTCTAAATTTCTTCTGTTCGTTTGTTTAAGTATACATTATAGGCTATATAATCGTTTAATTAATTTCGTGGATTAAGTAGTTTCCTGATTAGCCCTTGTTTTGTGAATATCACTAAAATCACCCGTGAATTGCTTGATCCTCTGTTTCTGATTATTGTAGTTTTAAGTGTTAGCTGTTTAATAAAAATTATGTTGGATAGTAAGCATTGTTTTGAATCACTGAAAATCCCGGCTTTGATGAATATTTTTGCTTTGAACTACTGTTTGATTAACCTTAAGGATTGGTTATAGCTGTAATGATTATAGGAATAATCAGATGTTAGTTCTGGTTAGTTGTTAGGATTAAATAGATTTTTAAGAATTAATTGGTTTTAACACTGATCAATAGTTTAAGGGGCAGGGCAGTAATAACAGTAGGATTACAGGGGTATTTTGGGAATCGAAAATGGGCAGAATTGTTTAAGTTAATGGCTAGTTAGTTTAGCACTAATAAAATAACTCATATATTAGTTTAATGTTAGTAGGGTATTAAACTAATAAGCTTAGGGGGAACAAGGGGAAGTGAGGGCTGAAAATAGGGAAAGACATTCCATAGTGGGTTTTAAATGGAAATGTCCAGGTTTTGGGCATGAGGGGTCGGGTAAATGAGGTTGTCAAAGAAAAAAGGGAGGTCTATTGGTTGTTATAAAAAGAAGGGCATTTGAGCATTAAGGGGGGCTGGATTTTGAAGAAAAAGTCCAGAGTTAAAAGAGTGAATTGAGGCTGAAACTTTGGAACACAAAATTTTTCAGAGTTTGAGTTAAAAAGGGACTGAATTTTAACATCAGAAATTGAGTGTTGGAGAGTTAAAAAAAAACTGAAGAAATCTGATTTCTTTCATTGTTGAAAATCAGTACCAGTGTGCTATTGTTTCATTGAAGTTTGAAGTTTCTTTTCTTTGAGTGTTTGAAAACCAGAAAAATGTTGTTTTCCTGCTTCTAGTTCTTTCAGATTCTGCCTAGGTTTGCTAGTTGGTATAATGTTACTGTTTCATCGAACGTGCTCGGATTATCTTTGGTTTTTGAATCTGTTCCTGGGTTTCCATTACTGTTGTTGTTGCTGTGTTGTTGCTATTGCTGCTTGATTCTCATCCTCCTTTTCTTCTTGTATTCAAATACCAGGTACACTACTTCGAATCATCTCGATGTATGTTCATTGAAGTTAAAGTGAAATGGCCAAGGGATCTGTTAATTCTATTAATAAGAACCTGTATTTAGTTAATTTTTTTTATGTGTTTTTCTGTTATAGGAATGGTATATGTATGCATAACTAGGACTGTTCTTTTATAAGATCACTGATTAGCAATAATAATGATGTAAAATTTTAGATTATGGAACTAAGATTCTTGAAATGGTGTAAACATTAGTCAATACAATATGTATGTCTAATTTGAGCAATTTGTAGATTGTTGAACTATTGGATGCATGTCTGTAGGAATCTCACGGTTATTAGTTTCATGCTTTGATAGTTTGTATAATATAGTTCGAAATCACATTCAATTCAAATTGATAAATAGTTAATGTGGAGAATCGATTTAATTTAGTTGATTTGTAACATCTAGCTTTGAACTCACGAAAACTGGAATAGAAGTAATTTGAGGTTTGTGATTTTCGAGTCTTTTAGTAACAAAGATCTGTAAGTATTTGGAAAACATAAGGGCCATTAATTTTGTAGAATCAGCAGGTTTAACATATCTGAAGTGCGAATCAATATAGTAAGGCTAAGAGCATTAATCCAATAGGCATGAGTCGAGCAAGACGAGTTAACGTTGAAGTTTAATAAACTTTCGAATAAGCATTAGTAATTAAGGTTAATTTTAGTTTCCAATAGTTGTAAGTAATTAATTCCAATGGTTTGTTCATCTAACAATGTGGGTTTAAGTTAGTTATAAGATAATTAGTTTCTCTTGAAAATATGACTTGTCAATTCCATATTTTATTTATAGTTTCAATTTTAGTAATATTCTTTTTTAATCAATGGTCTTAAGCTAGTAACTAATAAATGACGAGCTTTTTAAGCATGTAAATTAATTAGGACATTTTCTCTTTTATTTTAGAGACAAAAAATAAATAAATAGCAAATAATAGTCACCTTAGGATATCACTTAAATAAAATAAATGAGATGAGCCTCGCCGAATAAAACACATAAATTGTGGGGCCCTCATGAATGTATATATTAAAATACTTAGATTTCGGGACGGGCTGTTTAGCGAATTTCACGGCCTTTCCAAAATATAATAATGCGTTAGTCTCTTTAGGCGCGTTTTAATAATTTACTTTCCTAAACTCTGGTGCACATTTATGTGAGCCAAATCCAAATCTCGACAGAGTCGAAATATGTCAATAGACACGGGTACATTGATGTGACGTGGTTCGAGATGTATTTTTACGACGTCGCAATTCTCATAAATAATAATAATAATAATAATAATAAAGCAGTAAATGATCTTTAAAATTGCACTATATGATAACATGTATTCAAAATCAGATATCAAGCCGTTTATAACAGTTTAAGCGACCGTGCTAGAACCACGGGATTCGAGGGTCCCTAACACCTTCCCTCGGGTCAACAGAATTCCTTACTTAGAATTTCTGGTTCGGAGACTTCATTTGGAAAGTCGAAAATTTCCTCGATTTGGGATTCAAGATAAACCGGTGACTTGGGACAACAAAAACCAATCCTTTCTCAAGTGGCGACTCTGAATTGAATAAATAATCTCATTTCGAATAATGTCACTTAAATTGGAAAAACTCCCTCGTACATTTATCCCTCGGGATATGGGTGCGCAAAAAGGAGGTGTGACAACTCTAGCGACTCTACTGGGGACACCCCAGAACTTTTTGTTCAGGATTCAGAATTCGAGCTTAGATAAATTGTTTTATTTGGCTTTATTTGATTTTCCTACATGTTTTCCTGCTAAAAGTGCTAAATGTTTTACCGCTTTTATATTATCTAAACTATATATATAAACTGTGCCGAAACCCATCTCTTCTCACCTCCGGGGATGTTTCTTACTGGTTAAGACTCCCTATTCTGTTAGTGTCTTACCCTGAAATAAGAAAGAGGTCGGACAAGTTACAAAGCCGGACGATCCCACGGGTCCCGGGTACGTAGCCCCCTCCTCGACTCGAGTTATCCGCTCGGGTACACGGTCTAGAACACATACCTAGGTTTTGAACCTAGAATAACTTGACTTCATACCGGATCCCTAGTAGGAACGCTTATTTGCATCACGTTGCATTTGACTTAGGGGACTCAATACAGGGGTTGGGTCCGTCTAGGACAGGTAACCTGAAATGAAAAAGGACCATCCTGCTGCATCCTGTTTGTTTTACGCATTTATTTGCTTCAGACTTGCATGCTGACCGACTTTTAAATACTAAAAAAAAGAAAGAGAAATACCAGTGTAAAGAGTTAATAGCATAACAACGCCCAAATACTGTCGGAACTCTATCAAATTTTTAAGAAAATAAAAAAAAAAATATTTTTATCATTTAAAAAAATCTTCATTTTATTCTTCTTGTTTTCAAATTATTTTGGTCGGAAACTACGTTGTTGAAAGGAAAAGGAAAAAGTTTGTTTAAAAAAAAATAGTTCGTCTTATCTGACCGAACTACGCTAGTTTGATTCTCACAGGGTGTGGGATACGTAGGCAACCCTAATCGGGTCCAACTTTCTCCTTTTGTAAAAAATCGCCAAAAATGTCAAAATTAATATTTTCATCATAAATAAGTCGGGTGATGCCGCTTTTGTCAAAAATAGCCGGATGTTTTCGAAAGGGACGCCGGAAGGCTGGCTTTGCGTGAGCGGCCACTGTTGGTCATTTTTTAGGTCTCAGTTAGCCCACGCGGCCTTAAAATCTTTGCCCCCGAAGTGCTGAAAGGTCGCCTTTGAAAACCGAGTCTTTTGTAAAAAAAAATAGTTAGTTTTGTTTCAAGTCGAATAAAGTTTGTTTTTTAATCACATTAAGAAATGTGCAGAATGAGCACGAGTCAGAATATATCCGAAGCTATTATAAACAAGATCCCGGTGGAATTACATATGTGGTGGGATGATTTGGGCAAATCAGGACAAGACATGCTCAATTCATATTTGGGAGGCGTTACTGGGTTGCTGAAAATTAATCCGATGGGGGATATCATAAGGGCACTGATTCCATTCTGGGATCCGGCACACAATGTATTTCACTTCTCAGATTTTGAGCTTAACCCGACATTGGAAGCGATATCTGGATACATCAGGGATCCCAAGGTTCCGTTAAGAAAGCAGTACTTGATTTCTCCAAGGGTTGTAGCCGTCCACAAATTTTTAGACTCTTTAAAGATACGAAGGGTGGTCCATAACCCGGACTTGGCAAACGGTTTTTGTGCTTTGTCATTCATATACGACAGATATGGTCACATAGGAGGATTCAATAACCCAGAAAATAAAATCTGTAGCAAGGGAAACCACCTAAAATGGGAGGAACACAGGTGTTTCGTGTTTATAGTGGCCTTTCTAGGACTTCTGGTGTTCCCTAAAAAAGATGGGGAAATTGATATACGAGTAGCTGGGGTTGTCATTACTCTGCTTACTCAGGAAAACAACACTCTTGCACCGATGATAGTAGCCGACATTTTCCGCGCCCTTACCGCTTGCAAAACCGGGGATGACTTTTTTGAGGGTTGTAATGTATTGTTACAAATGTGGATGGTTGAACACTTGTGCCATCGCCCTCAATCTATGATCTACGGGTCATCAGAGAAAACATGTATAGAAGAGTTCCCTACAAGAATCGACGGATTTTGTTTGCCAGAAGGGGTCACCGAATGGGTGACACGTTTGCGTTTTGTCTCCGCATGCCAAATAGAGTGGACATTCGGGTGGTTGTTTGTAGACGAAATCATATACATGTCAGCCATAGGGTCTCATTTTCTGCTAATGGGACTTAAAAGTATCCAACTGTATGCCCCATACCGAGTATTGAGACAGTTGGGAAGATGCCAAATAGTCCCAAAGAATGAAGATCTTAGCATACAGGTAGCCGAAATTGGGCCTAACGGTCAATTCCCTGAAGCAGTAGTTCGCAAAATCTGGAACGAATGTCAGTACCTAAAAGCAGACACTTGCATACGAGATCGGGCCAAAGGAGAAGTGTTGCCAGGATACCCCGCTTGGTACAAGAGGGATCTCGAGTCCGAGAGGCCGGCTAAAAGACCTCACCTCCAAGACTTTGCTGAGTCATCACAAGAACAATGGACTTGGTTGGCTAAAGAAAATGAATACAGGGCCAAGATGGGAAAAATGGAGAAGCAAATCCAAGACCTTAAGTTTAAGAACAGGGTGCATGCTGCAGCCAATGAGGGAGACAAAAAGAAGCTGGCTCAAGAAAATGAAGCCCTGAGAGCACAAATCCAACAGATGAAGGTAGATGCTGACAAACAACAAAGGAGTTGGATGGATGAACGTTTGATAAAGGGTTTGAGAAGAGAAATCGTTGAATGCCAGGACGAGCTGAAAAAATTCGAGGGTATCGTAGCAGGACTCCGGGTACAGTGGGCAAAGAGAACAGAAGAATGCGCCCATTACTTGCAAAAACTGAAGAGAGATAATGAAAAAATCATTGTCCATCTGAAAAGAAAGATGACCACCCTTGAAGACGAAGCATCTAAGCAAGCCAAAGCTTTCAAGACTGAAATTGGACATTGCTATGACTTATTGGCCCGAAGAGAAGAAGAAATACAACAGTTGCGGAATCAGCATCTTCAGGATTCTCAAATTTTGGAAGCCCGTAATGATCAAATAAGGCGTCTGCTCATAGAAAAGGGTCGAACCAGGGACTGGATTGAAACCATTGCCCACGCCATCGTCAATAAATGCCAAGTGTGTGAAGACATGACCCGCCCTACCTTCTTCTCAGCAGTGATGATTTTTGTCAAGAGGATAATGTATGAGTTGGAACAATTGAAAAAGGATCTTGCGCCCAAGCCCGCGGCGAGGCCGAACGATGCTCCGCGGGCACCACAATTTGAAGCTTTAATGTACTCGTAGCTCGAGTTGTATTTTCTTTTTTGGAGTCTGTTGTCTGTTAGAGTCCATTCTCCTTTTCGTACCAAAGTTTGTTAGTAATATTTGAGTCTGTACTTTGTTTTAAGTCTATTGTTTCCCATTCCAAATTTCTAGTTGGTAATAAAATGTTTTATTAATGAAATGGAAAATTCCAGAAAATTTGTTTCTTTATTCTTTGCGTTCATTTTGGCGAACTACGTTTGGTCTGATTCGTGCGGGGCATGATACGTAGGCAATCTTCATCAGATTCGACCGTAACCCTAAATAAAGTATATAAATAAAATAAAAGGAAATAAGGAAAAGCACAAGTAAAGGCCGGGATGACGCATGCAACCGTTGCAAAACATGTAGAAATCCATCTAACTGTATAGGTGCATTACACCACAACGTGAGATTACATATATGTTACTTGTCTCACATTAATTAGTTGTTGCTGTGTCCAGGTTTTATAGAAAGGTGGTTGGTTTTGTGGTAGTCTGGCCTCACATTCATACTTTACGAGGTAGAAAGGAAGTGTTCAAACACCCATCACAAAGCCGAAAGGAAGTGTTCACACTTATTTCACAAGGTCGAAAGGGAGTGTAGAAATGTCTTCAGAAATCCCTCCACCAACGATTCATATTTCAGAGGAGAGTTCCATCTCGGCCATCCCAATTTTTGAATCAACAACTGCTGAGGAAAACAGAATCCTCCGTCTCTGCATAATGGAAATGTGGGACGCCTGGAACAACGGAAGAGAACTGCCGAGTGCAATCCCTGGATTCCCAGATTTGTTTTCGAGGACAAGTAGGACTTCCAACGTCCCCATCAGTTATCCAACTACCCCATTCGGGTATCCTACCATGTCAGCTCACTTCATCGGATCACCTTCTGAGTCTCACCCCCAGGTGTCAGTGACAGGTACGACCTCAAACACATCCACTGCACCACCTTGTCCGGCCGCGACACAACCCACTTTACACAGGCCTAACTTTGACTCATCTTCTTTCACATTCCAAGCACCATCCGTCTCGTTGGAACCCCAGTTTGCCACTAGTACTTACCCTTAGCAGCCTCGATACGAGCTTATGCCTGGGCAGGACCAAAATCCCAGAACACCGAAGCATGACGAGATGGCTAAGAGAATGAGAAGCCTTGAACAAAGCTTAAAGAACATGCAAGGGTTGAGCAGGAAGAAGAGTGTCTCCTATGCGGATTTGTGTATGTTACCACATGTCCATTTGCCGTTAGGGTTCAAGACACGGAAATTTGAAAAGTATGACGGCCACGGCGACCCTATTGCTCATTTGAAGAAGTATTGCAATCAGTTACGGGGAGCCGGTGGCAGGGAAGAATTACTGATGGCATATTTCGGGGAAAGCTTGATCAGCATTGCTTCTGAGTGGTTTATGGACCAAGACATCTCCCTTTGGCATATCTGGGATGATCTCGCCCGAGACTTTATTCGACAGTTCCAATACAACATAGACATTGCGCCGGATAGGAATTATCTGACAAATCAAAGAAGAAACCCTCAAAATTTTTTAGAGAATACGCAGTTAAGTGGCGCGAACAAGCTTCAAGAGTGAAACCTCCAATGGATGAGATAGAAATGGTCACTGTCTTCCTGCAAGCCCAAGAGCCCGATTACTTCCAGAATATGATGTCGGCCATGGGAAAACATTTTGCAGAGGCAATTAAAATCGGGGAAATGGTAGAAAATGGTCTGAAAATGGGTAGAATCTTGAGCCAGGTAGCCATAAGAGCAACCTCCCAAGCCATCCAAGGTGGGTCTGGAGGAGTAGCAAGGGGCAAGAAGAAGGAAGAAACGTCCATGGCGGCGACAGATGCAAGAAAATACCATACCCCCAGGTCTCTTTTTCCGGAAAGAACCTCGCAGCGTTACTACCCCCACCAAGATATGACCTATACTCCTCAGCCCTAGATGGTCATGAATGCTCAACCTTATGGCCGACCACCACAACAAATCAACCGGAACCAAGCTCCAGATCCTAGAAATCAGTCTCCTTACCGAAACCACTATAATCCCCAACCACCCCAAAATAACTTCCATCCTCGAGAACCACCCAGGAGACGAACTTTCACCCCCATCGGTGAACCATATTCTGAGTTATTCCCAAAGCTTGTCCAATTGGGTCTCCTACAAACCATAACCCCAAACGGGCAAAACCCGGAGTCACCATCATATCAGCGGGGTGTCAGATGTGCCTATCATTCAGGGGCAGAAGGGCACGATACGAACAATTGTTGGACTTTAAAAAGGGCAGTGGAAGACTTAATAGAATAGAGAAAGATAGTGGTAAGGGACAAGGAGGTCCCGAATGTGACTAATAATCCCTTTCCCGCTCACAATAATGGGCCGGTGATCGGGATGATCTGTGAAGACAAGGAGTTTGATCCCGCCTTAAAGGACATAATTGCTATCATTGATGCAGAAAGGAAGCCCAAGGTAGCCCCGAAGCAAGAGAAAGGGGAAGAGAAGGCTAAAACTGTCAAGCCAGAGTTTGAGAAGAAAGTCGAAACAAAAGCAGAGACGAGGGTGCCTCCGAAAAATGGGGTTCTCTATATTCCACGAGGTTGCTTAGAGAAGTCGCAGAGATTCGAAATGAAAAAAGGAATACCGATGTATGTGCCGAAAGGAGCCTATGTGGTCCAGGGGACGATTAAACTGCCTCGGCTGAATGAGCCAGTGGTTATCGGACGTGTGCCACATAAGCCAATAACGGACCCGTCTACGGTGCCATAGAATTATCAACGGACGTTAGTTACATACAAAGGCAAAGAAATCACAGGAGAACTTCCGGGAAATACTTCTGCTGAAAAATATTCAGGCATACAAGAAGTGAACAATGCCACACGAAAGCGTTTCCCACCCAAGAAGCCTGTAAGTGCTGAAGAAGCAGAGGCTTTCTTCAAAATAATGAAGATAGCTGATTTTGAAGTGGTGGATCAGTTGCGCAAGTACCTTGAACAGGTGTCTATGCTATCTTTGCTAATGAAGTCTGCCGAGCATTAGAAGATCTTGCTGAAAACATTGAACGAGTCGTTTGTGCCAGCTGAGACTTCGCTCAAGCAACTTGAAAGAATGGCAGAAAGATTCTTTTCTGTCAATCAAATTTCCTTTAATAAGAATGATTTACCTCCGGAGGGAGCGGCTCATAACAAATCCTTACACCTGACCGTCAAGTGCGAAGAATACTACGTCAAACAAGTAATGGTGGATGGGGGCTCGGGTGTCGACATTTGCCCACTCTCCACACTACAGAGAATGGAAATCTGGACCGGAAGGATTCGTCCCAATAACGTTTGTGTAAGAGCTTTCGATGGCATCAAAAGGGACACAATTGGAGAAATCGATTTAATTCTGACCATTGGCCCCGTGGACTTTAAGGTGACCTTCCAAGTTCTAGATATGGACACATCTTACAACTTTCTTCTCGGAAGGCCTTGGATTCATGTTGCAGGGGATGTGCCTTCTACTCTCCATCAAATGGTGAAGTTCGAATATGAAAATTAGGAAATTGTGGTCCACGGAGAGGACGAGCAGTCTATTTATCGGGATCCATCCATCCCACGTATCGAAGCAAGAGAGGGAAGTGAGCACATAGTCTATCAGGCTTTTGAAGTTGTATTGGCGGATCAGTATGAAGAGTGGATCCCTTGCCCCCAACCTTTCTTGTCCAATGCCTCAATCATGGTTGTTAAAGAAATGATCCGACGGGGATTCAAACCAGGAAAAAGGGCTTGAAAAATCATTACAAGGAATAGCTGAACCTGTCACCTTGCCTTCAACTGAGAAATTCTTTGGGATAGGCTTTCACCCCACCCCATGTGATGAAAAGTGGGCGAATAAGAGAAAGAATGAGGGATGGGATTTACCTCAACCACTATCGCACTTGTACGAGACCTTCGTTAGTCCAAAGTATGATGAAGAAGAAGAGGATGAGGCCTTTACAGCCGAAGAGATTGAGGAAATATGTAGGGCGATGAGAGAAATACTTTACGAAACCCACATGGTTCAGTTGGGAGAAGGCACAAGCACCGCTGAGGTGCTATACATGGGGCCAAATGCTAAGATTCAAAATTGGGAGGCTACACCGTTCCCAGTCAGGCGGGAGTCCGAGTAGACTTGTCCTGCCACCTTTCCTGCATCACGAGTTATCCCAGGGTGTAACTCGGATGTTTTCTTTAATTTCCTATTTTTTTTAATTTAATTTCCTGAAATGTAAACCCTGTTATCTTCCCAATTCCAAGGAATAAAATCAGTATTTCGTCGTTTTATTTTTCGTTATTCTTTCTAATTTTTGCTATTTTTCTTTTATCTTTTCTTTCAGTTATAATCATGCAGCTTTAAATAACATGACATGCTTGCGAACTTCACGCCCAGATCCAAACACGCTGTCTAATTCTGAAATAATGAACCAAGAATCGGAATATGATGAAGAAGAGGCTTTTAGGGAAATAAATCGAGAACTGGAACACTTTGAGAATAAACCTAAGCCGAATTTGAATGACATAGAACCGGTTAATTTGGGAACTTCTGAAGAAATCCGAGAGACCAAGATAAGCATTCACACAGATGAGAGAACATGGGATGCAATAATTCAGCTCTTGTTTGAGTTTAAAGATGTGTTTGCTTGGTCATACGATGACATGCCAGGATTAGGTGTCGATCTAGTGGTG
>MU726079.1:0-61445 GCA_026770625.1 Nicotiana glauca
CAAATCATCAATGCGCGGTAGAGGATACTTGTTCTTCACTGTCACCTTGTTCAACTGCCTGTAATCAATGCACATTCTCATTGTGCCATCTTTTTTTCTTGACAAACAAGATCGGTGCACCCCACGGTGACACACTCCGGCGAATGAACCCCTTATCCAGGAGTTCCTGAAGCTGCTCCTTCAACTCTTTTAACTAAGCTGGTGCCATACGATTGGGAGCAATAAAGATGGGCTGAGTGCCCGACACCAGATCAATACCAAAATCAATGTCCCTATCTGGCGGCATACCCGACAGGTCTGCTGGAAACACATCAGGGAAATCCCTCACAACGGGAATCGAATCAAGACTAGGAGTCTCAGCTCCAACATCTTTCACAAATGCCAAATATGATAAACAACCCTTCCCAACCATCCGCTGGGCCTTTAAGAAAGAGATTACCCTACTGGGTACATAATCAGTCGAACCACGCCACTCAATCCTCGAAACATATGGCAAAGACAGTCCAGAATAGCATGACACGGAGATAACCAGTCCATGCCCAGAATAACATCGAAGTCTACCATGCTCAAAAGAAACAAATCAACTCGGGTCTCCAGACCCCCANCATGTAGATCCGGGATCAAATAAAATAGAAGCATCCCTGTGGCATACTAAGATAATACGTGTAATAACTGCATCAGATGCAATGGCATCTCTCCTGCCTGGAAGAGCGTAGAATCGAGCCTGACCATCACTAGATCGATCTCCACCCCTAGGGAGGCCCCTAGCTGCCTGAACCCACCCCTACCTGACTGGGATGGTGCTGAAGTAGATGGAGTAGAAGAGGAGGGCTGATCCCTCTGCTAAGACCGACCACCACGAAGCCGAGGACACTGTCTCCTCATGTGGCCAAACTCACCACACTCATAGCAACTACCCGGTGCTGGAGAAGGGGACTGAAAAGAACCCCTCGCACTGGAATGACCAGCTGATGCGCTCTGCGCAGAAGAATCCTGAGCTGAGTGGGCATATGATGAGCTCTGAGCTGGGAGGGCACTAAGTGAAGGCTGGCCCTGTTGGAAACCCTGATGACCGCAGCCTGAAAACACCCCGCGATACTCTGGACGAGCTAACTGATGAGTTCTGAAAGAACGACCTCTGCTCTGCTGAAACTGGCCCCTAAATGGAGCGCCACTGAAGCTACCTGATCCTCGAGGCCTCTTGGCCTCCCTCTTCTCTCTCTCCTGACGGCGAGCCGTCTCAATATCACGAGCAATATCCACTGCATCCTCAAAGGTATGGCTCAGGATCCTCTCTCGAGTCATCAAAATACGGATGGGATAAATGAGTCCATCCACAAACCGCCTAATCTTCTCCCGATCAGTCGGGACCATCCATGGAGCATAACGAGCCAACTTCGAAAATCTCACCTCATACTGTGTCACAGTCATATCTTCCTGACGAAGGCACTCAAACTGTCTCCGTAGCTCCTCCCTCTGAGACTGTGGTACCCACTTCTCCAGGAAGAGAGTGGAGAACTCCTTCCACGACAAAGGCGCTGCACCTATCGGCCTACACTGCTCATATGCCTCCCACCAAGTAAAGGCTGCTCCTGAGAACTGAAAGGTAGGAAATTATACCCCGCTCGACTCCAAGATCCCTGTTGTCCGGAGCATACGTTGACGCTTGTCAAGAAAACCCTGGGCATCCTCGCCTGGAACACTACTGAAAGTAGGAGGAGAGAGCCTATTGAACCTCTCAAGATGACGCTGCTCATCGTCTGGCATAGCTGGAACCCCATCACCCTGAACCGGGGCAACTGGCTGAACGGGGGCAGCCTGCTGAGCTGGTGGCACCTCTGGTGTCTGCAAACCCTGCACTACCTGCTCAGGTGTGCGAGCAGCCGGGGTCTGATGACCACCCCCGGTCTGAGAAGTAGCTGCGGCAGTAGTGGCCGAGACTGCCTGAGCCAGGCTAGTGCAAACCGATAGAATCTGAGCTAGGGCCTCCTGAGAACCCGGAATCAAAATAGGCACAGCTGGTGCCTGAGCAGGTACTGCTGGAGTCTCTACAGCTGGAGGCTGGTCCTGAATGGGTGCAATTGGTGGGTCAACTGGTATTGCCCCTGCTGCTCTGCCTCGACCACGACCACGGCCGCGTCCACGGCCTCTATTGGGTGGTAATGGTGGTCGTCTGCCACGTCCGATAGCACGGATTCTCGCCATCTGCGAGAGAATAGAATACATAAATTTAGTTCTTGGATCAACAAAGTCGCACGACAAGAATTTCAAGAATTTGAAGTTTTCCTAAAGGTTCTGCAGTCTCTCGAGGATAAATACAGACGTCTCCGTACCGATCCACGAGACTCTACTAAATCGGCTCATGATTTGCGAGACCAAGTAACCTAGGCTCTGATACTAACTTGTCACGACCCCAACCCGATCGTGATGGCACCCAGCACATTACTAGGCAAGCCCGACCATTTCCAACAACAACCGTATTTATTAAATAGATGAAGATAAAAGCCATTTAAGTCAAAGGTCTAAAATACCGATAACAGTGCATAAAAAAAAATCCAACCAAAATACCAATACAACCCAACAAGGACCTGGTGTCACGAACATGAGCCTCTAAAATACAGAGTATCATCCTACTACAAAGTCTGTCTAAAAACTGAGAATACGGAAATAAAAGGATAGGGATAGAATGGAGAATCATTGTCTGCGAACGCCCTGCAGCTACCTCAAATACTCCCGAAACAAGAGCTCTGGATCAACTGGATCTACTCAGCCTATGACTTCCCTGGATCTGCATGCAAGGTGCAGGGAGTAAAGTGAGTACTCCGACCCAGTGAGTAATAAACATAACTAGAGTCTGAAAAACACAGAAAATGCACAATGTAATTCTATATTTAGCAGTTTAGATCTGCATAAGTGAAAACAGTAAATAACAAGTGTTACAATCCAGGAAAAATGCATGGGAAGATAAAACATACATAACGGTACACTCTAGTACCCGCTGCGGCGTTCAGCCCGCTCCATATGTTTAACGTCGACGGCGCTCACTGGGGTGTGTACAGACTCCGGAAGGGCTCCTACAGCCCAAGCGCAATATCTGCCATGTCGTGGTATCAAACAGGCTCATGGACTCAATATCAATATATCATCGCTGCGGCGTGCAACCCGATCCATAACAAGGAAATCAACCTCACCGTCGGGTCCTCGACCCATCTCAGTCAAATAATGCATAGCCAATCGGGCATTACATACTATCGGGATCTCAGCCCTATTATTATTATTTAATTTAATATTCATAATTAAAAACACAGTTCTTGTATTATTTCAATAGTAGAAAACATGACTGAGAGTATGTGATATGCACACAAGTGAGGTAAAACACATAAGGATCCCTTAAGGATTCTACAGGTCGGCACAAGGCCCCAAACACGATAATAAGCCCAATTCACAGTGATAAGGTATGCGTCTCAATCGCCCATATAGTAGAAATCGCACTCGGGCTGGACCAAGTCTCAATCCCCAATAGTAAACAACCCCGCACTCATCGTGGAATGCGTGTCACACCTCAATGTAGCATTACAATGTGAAGTTCGGGGTTTCAAACCCTCAGAGCAACAGTTACATCAATTACTCACCTCAAACCGGCCACAAAACTAGTCCGCGAAGCTTTTTCCTCTCGAATCTACCTCCTCGCACGCCGAATCTGGCCAAAACCACAAGGAATACATTATAATAGGCTAATGGAACATAGCCCAATCGAAAGAACTCGAAAAACACCCAAAAACACGAAGTTCGCAAAATCCGAGCCCTGGATCCACTTCTCGAAAAATTACAAAATTCACAACACCGGATTCCTCGTCTCGCCACGAGTCCGTACATATAAAATTCATCAAAATCGAAGTCCAAATGCTCCCTCAAATCCCATTTTCTCATTCAAAAAACCTAAGCCCTAGTTCTTTAATTTTTCACCCATTTTTCCAAGGATTAAAGGTGGATTCTTCAATAAAATGGTGTTTCTAGGTCACGAGACTTACCTCCAATTGATTCCCATCAAAACTCTCTTCAATTTCTACACAAAAGCTCTTGAGGTGGTTCAAAAATGGAGGAAATATCAATTGGGTCGCGGATGAAATGACCCTATAAAACCTTTCTGCCTAGTTATTTCCTTCTACGCGAACGCGAGGGAACTCCCGCGTTCGCTGTGCACAAATTACCCACTGGCCAACTTTACCCTTCGCGAACGCGGTGAATCACCCGCTAACGCGATGCTTTGCCTGGCCCTACTACGCGAATGCAAGTCCTGTACCGCATACGCGAAGAACAAATCCAAAGGGTCCTCAATCTCTTATACGCAAATGCGACAACACCCATCACGAATGCGATGATCACTTCCCGGACTCTACGCGAACACGATTACATGGACGCGAACGCGAAGAACAAAAACCCCAGGGCCCCAAATCCTTCTACGCGAACGTGATGGCCCACACGCGTTTGCAAAGGCCAAAAATCTGCTGCACCGACTGCTGCATTTGTGCAATGCTCTAAATCCAATTTCTTCCGTTTGATCACCCGGAATCACCCCGAGGCCCCCGGGACTTCAACCAAGAGCACCAACATACCCCAAAACATCATACCAACTCGTTCCAATCCTCAAAACACGTCAAACAACATAAAAATCATCAGTTCGCCACAAATTCAAGCCTAAGTTTATCGAAATCTTCCGAAACTCACATTCGATCAAAAACCCGACCAAACAACGTCCGAATGACCTGAAATTTTGCACACATATACAAAATCACCTAACGAAGCTACAACAACTCTCATAATTCCATTCCGACCCTCGGATCAAAATCTCACCTATCAACCGGAATTCGCCAAAATTCAAACTTTGCCAATTCAAGCTTAATTCTACACTGGACCTCCAAATTCAATTCCGATCGCACCCCTAAGTCACGAATCATCCCCCGAAGCTAACCGAACCACCAGAATTCGCATCCGAGACTTCTAACTATATAGTCAACTTTCGGTTGACTTTTTTTTTCTAAAACAAGCTTTCTTCTAAGACGCTAAGTGCCTCATTTTCAACTAAGACCAATTCAATTCAACCCGATCAACTCAAATACTGATATTGAAACATAAGGCATCACAATATGGGGGAAACGGGGCGGTAACTCACGTGACGACGGGCCGGGTCTTCACAAGATTGCAAAGCCTCTTTCACAAAACACCGATCTCAGGTGATGCTGGAAACAATCCCCACTTACTCTAAATATTCAAATTCCTTCCTTACTCATCCCAGCTCATGACATCCTCGTCAACACCGAACCGCAACCTCAATTCCTCATTTTCAACTCCATACCACTCACTGCACCTAACATGCCAATATACGATAACACCAAAATTCCGTCTTAACTCCTGGACCGCTAATAGGTTAATACTTTACCATATAGAAACTTTTCATGTAACTCATTTCAGGGGAACCATAGCAACACGCGAGTGGATCCTCATTATCGTAGAACATGCAAATCTTCAAGTAGTGGTCGAAACTGCCATAATCCTTCTGGGAGCCGTCCTATAATATGTCATAATACTTGAATACTTCTAATAAAATCAATCACGGCGGCCGTGAAGCCTCATACGTACCGTCACAAGTTACACGCACAACTTAACCATGCTCAAGGAACTGATCACTGCTACCACTATGCCAATTCAACCACGGCTAACCAATCCAACTTCTTCCAATTTATCCTTAATTGCCTTAGAGATAATAATAACCCCATTCAACACATAACACACTCAACCTGCACTCATCATAAGTGGCCTTGCAACACGAGACCATGCTGTCTCTAATTCCACAAACCATTTCATACCTTCCTTACACACATATTTGCATCCTTAGCTGATACGCCCATTCTGATAACTCTACTACGGATCCGAAGTCATTTTCTCTCTTTCCCCCGAATATTATACTGCAAGCTGAAGATGTCATAGAACATTCTAAGCCTCCTTTCATAATCCTCTGTAAAAACTCGATTCTTAACCATACTTATGGACTCGAAATCCTTAGACACCATACTTTAACATTTGAGTCAACTAGGACTGTTATTGAGAGCCACCCACTCTAACTTGGTCCCAAATATAATCAACTCCAAGAATCTTCTAGCACATGAACACCCTCTCGATGAAGCACCCGGCCGATTCACTTTCCTTGAAACCCGCAGCTATACAAAGCATAAATCATGAACCTCCCCCAAATCTTGAACACGATCCAATAAGGCTAACCGTAGCATATCTTCATCAAATCCCTTGCTTCAAATGACCACTTATGTTCTTTTCCCTTAGCCGTAATAACTCGCCAATACACCAATCACCTAAGATCTCACAAATAGACGATTACGAAATCCAACCGTAGGCGGCGGGACTCTCCCACTTAGCTCGAAGCCACTGTTACGCCACTCTAGATCCTACCAAGATTCTTTATCTCTTATTGACATGATGTTGCTCAATCAAACCGCCAAATTCCTCGAAATCCTTCTGTTAGTATTTTATGAATGCCCTGAATCTCTAGCAACATTCGCATATTCGACCTCTTACTGGATAGTAAGTGAAATCCTCCGCAGAAGCTTCGCCAACCATGTGACCACTGACCTGCTCACAGGAGATAACCCACCTATGGAAATTACATACCAACATCTTCCAACGTTGCTGCACGGGGTACAATTACTACGACACCAATAACTTATCCTGGGCCCGTGCTCATCCACCAACTGCACAAATCCATTCACTTCTCGTGGACATCAACTAAATGTGCGATAATATCTTCCTATCTAAAGTCACTTTGTATCCTTTTTCATATCAAGCAAATCCTTTCTGTCATATACAATCTCCTGCCCATACCCGCCAACGTTTCAAATTGAGCCCGTGGACCCAATCACGATCCACTGAAATTACCAAATCATCCCAATCTTCCCACAATGTGTGCAGTTATCCTGCCACTAAATCCATGTGCTTCTCTGCCCCTATCCCACTTTGTCCTTACCCTTTTCTTTAAGCGACTATTCGATTTCTGCTTCTTACACCCGACTTCCTTAGAAATTTAACCACCACATGACACTTCTAACTTGTCTTTCCTCATCCCTTGCTACCCAGTTGTCTCCTTAATTTAATCCCTATCTCTGCAACATTTGAATCAATAGATAGCTACTAATTTTAAATCTCTCTGAAGATCATCTTTCTCGAGCCATCAATACTAGAAACACCGGTTCAATCCTGAACCACGGCACATCACGATCTCTGACAGTCGCTTCCCATCATTTGACAATACCCTGCCCTAAAGGCGAATTGAAGAAAACCATAACACCGACGAACTTAACATATTCAATCGAGGAAGACGATATCATGTCGCAGGTAAAAATTCCACTACACTTGAAAACAATAAGTCTCGTTACTCCATCAACCCAACCTAAACATTCATAGTCCGATTGCCCCTCCCCTACCAAAAATAAAATACCGAATCTCTGAATCATGAACTGAGTAGACCTCTTTTCAAGTCGTTCCTTGCCCCAACACATAGGCAAGTATCCTACCATTATGTAAATATTGCGCGATAACCATTCATGAGCATCATAGCAACCTCTGCATAGCCTCAAAGCTCTCAGAAGTGTAGCTACCGAGCTGAAGTGACCGATATCCTTCTATAAGGCGACGACAATAACCCAATAAACTATGCCGGGAGAACATCTCGCACCACATTTATAGTATCATTACACTTCCTCAATTCCCAATTTGATAACAAGCACTTCACATTGTGTAGGATTGAATAAGAAGGAAATAACGGCATAAGACTCAAAGGAATCAAATCGCACGGTGAGGAATCAAGAAGGGAAGTACTCCTAATAGCCTTTTAGCCTCTTGAAGATAAGTACAGACGTCTCCGTACCGATTTGCGAGACTCTACTAGACTTGCTCATGACACGTGAGACCTAAGGGAACCTAGTGCTTTGATACCATGTTGCGTTGTGTAGGATCGAATAAGAAGGAAATAAGGGCATAAGACTCAAAGGAATCAAATCGCACGATGAGGAATCAAGAAGGGAAGTACTCCTAACAGCCTTGTAGCCTCTCAAAGATAAGTACAGACGTCTCCGTACCGATTCGCGAGACTCTACTAGAATTTCTCATGACTCGTGAGACCTAAGGGAACCTAGTGCTTTGATACCATGTTGTCACGACCCAAAATCCATTATGGTTCGTGATGGCACCAAACACCACTGTCAGGCAAGCCAACACCAAGAATTTATTTAAATTCCTATTTTTGTATTTATTGAAATCATTCCTTTGATATATTAAATAATAAATAATTAAATTCATTAAAATAAGATGATGTTAATAATATATTTAATATTTCACAATCCCATAATCCTCCCAGAACCCTGTGTCACAAGTGCATGAGTTATTTCTAGGAAACAATGCAATATAATAACCGTCCGGAATACAAATTGGACAAAAAGTAAATACAGTAATGTGAAAGAGACTCTACTGGATGTGGGTCATCTCGAGAAGTGCATCTCACCTAAGTCTCTGTATCAACCATGCTGCTACGCCCACTAGGACGCTAGAGATGTATGTGCATGTGCAACAAAAAAGCACAACAAGTGTAGCATGAGAACAAAAACAATGTGCACTCAGTAAGTATCCCGTCTAATCTCGAAGAAGTAGAGACGAGAAGTCTACTTCGACACTTACTAGTAGTCCAATAATGTTACACCAATAATATAATAAATCAAGGATTTTCATAAAAAGGATTGTAACTCAATAGCATGAGGCAAGTAAATAATTCTATCTTTTATAGGAAATTCCCAAATTCATTTTCATCACTTATACATTTATCTCAGGCCAGGGAGAAGCAAATATCAGCATCAATGAATTTCAAGGCAATCAATAAAAGCATGCACAAATCAAGTCGAGGTTGTACGGCCCGATCCAACAAATATTTAAACTGTGCACTGCCAGAGGGTCGAATGGCGCGAACCATAGATGCATCTATTTAATTTACTGAGGCGTTCGTCCTGTTCCAAAATATATAAACACATTCAAACAGTCAATCAAGAACTCATCAAGGAGCAATTATCCAAGAAAAGGCAATTTCTATTTTAAAAATCAAGAAATGATGACTAGTCTTTTAGAAATTCATTCACACGTTCGATATATTTTAAGCATTTTTAAATGGACAAGAAGGTATCAAATATTGAAAATAAAGCATGTTGTTGGGTCCTAAACTACCCGAACTTAAGCATAATAGTAGCTACGCACGGACTCTCGTCACCTTGTGCGTACGTAGCCCCCCACAAACAGAAGCACATATCCAATTAATTCACCTATGAGGACAATCCCATCTTACAAGGTTAGAAAGGAGACTCACTTCATTTCGAAGCCTATATCCCAATTCAAGAATGCACTCAAACCTCCAAATCGGAGCCGAATGATCCAAAAACTATTCAAATGGGGATAAAAACTAGTCAATACATGCTCAAAAGTTCATATTCTAATTATTAAACTAATTTCCCAACCCTGAATGAAAAGTTTCTAAAATCAATCCCCGGGCCCACGTACTCGGATTCCAAATTTTTTTAAAGAAAGATGTTACCCATAACCTAAGGATCAAGATTATATGATTTCTACTCCATTCAATAACTATTTTCGTGGTCAAATCTCTTTTTTATCCAAAACCTAGATTTTTCATCAAAACCATTGATTTCACAAATTTTTACATGTTAATCTAGACATAATCTATGTATGAAACTCATCTTGTGTAGATATTACTTACCTTAAAGTGCTAGGTAGAAACCCTCTTCCAAAAGCTCCAAAAATCCCCAAAGAGATGAAGTAAAATGAAATAATGGCCTAAATCCTGCATTAAAAGAGCTAGACACAGCCCTCTGATGTCGTATTTGCGACACCAAGTTTGAAAAATGCGACAAAGGCCTCGTAAATGCGAAGCCTGGGCTCAGCTGTTGGGATCGCAAATGCAACCGTAAAGTCGCAAATGCTACATCTGTTGGGATCACAAATGCAGCCAAAGTGTCACAAATGTAAAAACTTCCTGGGTCGGGCTTCATCATAAATTCGAAGCCTTCATCGCAAATGCTAGGTTCGTATTTGCAAACAGTTTCTCGCATTTGCGATACCTGCAACTAGTTCCAAGAACACAAGAAAATCTAGTGTTCTTCCGACTCCTCCCACACGTCTGAAGCACACCCGAGACCCTCGGGACCCTGTCGAATAACACAAATCAATCCCATAACATAACATGGACCTAATCAAAGCCTCAAATCATGTCAAACAATGCTAAAATCATGAATCGCTCCAATTCAAGTTTAATGAACTTTAAAATTTCAAAATTGTACCTTCGATGCTTAAACCTATCAAATCACGTTCGATTGCCCTCAAATTTTGCACACAAGTCATAGTTGATATTACGGACCTACTCCAACTTCCAGAATCGAAATCCAACCCCGATATAAAAAATTCCATTTCCGGTCAAACTTCTCAAAAGCCTTCAAATTTCTAACTTTCACCAAATGAGTCCAAAATGACCTACGGACCTCCAAATTCACTTCCGATTACGCTCCCAATGATATAATCACCATACAAAGCTATTCCCAGAGATTTCCAAATGTACATTGATAACACTAAAATGCACTTCAATCCAAACTTATAAAATTCTTCCAAAAATGTTAACTTCCACAATAGGTGCCAAAACATTCCTGGGTCTCCCAAAACCCGACCTGCATATACGACCAAGTCCAAAATTATCATACGAATATGGTGGAACCTTCGAATCCCGATTTTGAGGTCGTTTACTCAAAAATCCAATCCTTGTCAATTCCTCCAACTTAAAGCTTCCGAAATGCGAATTCTCTTTCCAAATCAACTTTGAACTTCTCGGAATTTCATTCCGACCATGCGTACAAGTGATATTACCTGATATGAAGCTGCTCATAACCTCAAACTACCAAACGACATGCTACAGCTCAAAACGACTGGTCAGGTCATTATAAAAAAAAACCTTAATTATTTGTTTTTTCAAGCTTTTTATGTACTCGGTGTAACGACCCGACCAGTTATTTTTAGTATTTGCACTTAGCTTGGTAGTTTGAGTGCACGAGTAGCTCCGTATGATAAATTAGGACTTGTATGCAAAATTTGGGTTCATTCCGAGTTTATTTGATATGTTTTGGCGTGAGTTTTTGGAAGTCGAAAGTTCAAAAGTTCATTAAGTTTGATTTGAGGTGCGTTTTGTTATTTTGATATTGTTATGTGTGTTTTGAGGCTTCGAGTAGGTCCGTATTATGATATGAAACTTTTTGGTATGTTTAGACGGGGCCCCGAGGGGCTAAGGTGAGTTTTGGATATGTTTGGGTTATGTTCGCTCGTTTTTCTTATGTTTTGACGTCGTTTCTTCTAGCATAAATGGTACCAAATTGAACAAATAAGCTCCAATCTCTGTTTTTATTGAAGCATTAGATCTGTATCATAATTACAGAGCCATAGCAAAAAGAATCATCAAATTTGGACATCGTATGAGGACTTTATGGTCATTTTACTAAGAATTAGGTTGCCAGATTTTTCAAATTAATTAAGAAATTGCTGCTGCTACGTATTTAAAAATCTGCACTATTTTCAGATATTGAAACTAACATATCTCATTCAATATAAGGTCATATGGAGTGATTCAAGAGCCTAACTTGACTAGCATTTCGCAAGGAATCCATTAGATGCATTAAAAGTGAGTTTCGAGATCTTTTGGCACAAGAAACAAGGCAACATAGTGTTAAAATAATGGTTTTGTGCATTTGACATATTTTGAGTTGGGAAGCTTGGATTGGATAATTTTCGAGGTTGTTTTCAGCATATGAATTGGGGTAAGTGATCTCTACTCGGTTTTGGTTATATTTCGTGAATCTATCTTCGATTTTAGCTTTTGGTTGATGAATTTTAAAGAAGAAATAGGGGGTTTTGGCCTAAAGTTTCATAAAATGAATTTTTAAGTTTTGAACACTTATTCAGAGTTGGATTTGAGTGAAACTAGTATGGTTGGACTCGTAATTGAATGAGTTGACGAATTTTGTGAGTTTTGTTAGGTTCCGAGGTGCGGAAGGGTTGGGTTTTTTGGTTAATTTTTGGGCTTTTAAGTAAAGATCAGATCTTTTTTGATTGGTTTTGGTTCTTTTAGTATTGTTTGATGTATTTGAGTTGTTTTTGTTTAGTTTCAAGTCGTTCGGAGGTCGGAACGCACGTGATGGTATTCTTGGAGCATCATTTGGCTCGCTCGGTGTCGAAATTGGCTTATTTAGGATAAGTAACTCTTCTAAACTTAGTGCTGAGGGTATGAAACCTTGAACTATGTGTTATGTGGTTATTGTTGAGGTGACACACATGCTAGGTGACGGGCGTATGGGCGTGCACCCTGTGAGTTATGACTCTGGTTTTTCCAAGGCACTATTTAGTGGCCCATTTTGTTCATAGTTGTGGTTTTCACCATTAATTGGGTTGTGCACCATGCTAGATATCATGTTTAGGCTTTATGCTAATATTTTTGGGACCTATAGTGGTTATTTCTTGCTGTCATCTCATTGATTTCATTGATATTTCGTACTGAGTGCATTCATGCATTCATATCATATCTCAGTCTCAGTTGTTACTTATTGATACATCATATCATTGTTCCGGGTTAGTTTTCATGACATTGTGAGCCCGTGGGTGAGACTGGAGAGGGATGACTGTGTGAGGCCGAGAGCTTGATTATGAGTGACAGTTATGGGATCGGGCTGCACACCGCAACAGTTATATTGATGATTATGATATCGCTTGGGCGGCTCCTCGAAAGTCTATAACACACCCCAGTGAGCGTGGGTGATATTATATTGAGGGATGGATCTTTCCTGGACTTGGATCTTGTCCGAAGCATTTAGAAACCTAGAGATGGATCTTTTTCTTAGAGCCGCATTGGCCTTCTTCGGTATTGAGTGACTGATGGTCAGTGATGTATATATTTGGGATGGATCTTTCCTGGGCTAGATGGGCCATATACAGTACCAAATGGTTGAGCATGATAAATGAAAAATGTGAGACAGTGAGATAGAGTACTCTATGAGTGTGAGTACATGATTCATCTCTGGGATACATGGCATTGGCATGCACACATTACATACATGCACAGAGATGCATTTATCCTCATACTGTATGGTATCACATCATACACACATTGATATTTGGCATAGAGAGATATTCCACATATGTTATCTGGAAAGAAAATGAAACATCTTATTTTTTGTGAAAAGGATTTTTATAAAAATTATAGTTTTCAAACTATCTCATATTTCATGACATTTCTGGTAAAGAATTTGGGGTTTTCATTGATATTCTTGAAAGGCGAGCTATTTTTGCAAAAATATGACCGAGAAATCTATATCTGAGCTACTTCTTTATGTACTTGCTATGAACTACTATTGCTTATTGGTGTTGGACCCGACCTATTTTTCAGCTCGTCAATGCTTTCAACCTGAAGTTAGGTTTGTTACTTTTTGAGTACATGTGGTCGGTTGTACTCATACTTCACTTCCTACATATTGCGTACAGATCCTGAATGTCGATGTTGCAGCGTTCAATGGTTGCTAGATTTGGAGGCGTGCCTGCATTCCTGCTGTAGATGCCTCTTGTTCACGGTAGCCTTAGATTTCAAAATTCTATTTATGTAATTTTCAAATAGAGGATGTATTTTCTTCATATCAGCTTTGTAAATTCTACTATTAGAAGCTCATGATTTGTACTACCAGTCCTTGGGAAATGTAGAAGATTTAGATAATTCTATTGTTTAAATGTTTTATTAAGTTAAATGGAATTGGATAATTTTTAATTGGCTTACCTAGCGGGTTGAGTTAGGTCCCATCACGACTGGTGGATTTTGGGTCGTGACAGATTGGTATCAGAGCTCTAGGTTCATAGGTTCTACAAGTCATGAGCAAGTGTCTAGTAGAGTTTTGCGAATCAGTAAGATGACGTTCATACCTATCTTTAAGAGGCTACATAACATTTAGGATATACTTCCCATTTTTCTTTCCTTATCGTGCGACATTGATTCAGCTTGAAGCATATTCCTTTGAATTCCTTCCATGCATTCCTATGCGCACATGAATGCTCGGTATCAACTGTGCATAAACAGCTTGTGATTCTATGGATGAGGTGCACGATGTGATTTTTTTTTGTGTTGGTGGTGGGCAAGTCTGTATGAATTGAGGTTGGATTTTGATTGTAGCTTAAGCACTAAGATGTTGATTGGGTGAGCATGTGCTTTTGGATTTATATGTCCGATAGTGTCCCTATTGGTGGAGTGTGTAGCTGGATGGCTATGTGATGAGTATGATGTGGCTGCGAGATATGTTCATATTATTTGAATATGACAAGAAGGGTCTGCTTGAGGTGTAGAAAGAACTAGTTAATGCTTGATTCCCATCTTGATTTGATGTATAGCCCCGAATTATGGATGAGCTGAAGGATCTTTCCATATTGTTTGGTTAGGTAGTGAAGTAGATTTCATGTCGTGATATGAGTGTAGACTCAAGAATATTAAGTGATTGCATAATATTTATGATGGTGGAAGGATATAGAGAGAGGTCAGCTTGAGGCAAAGCAGGTGGGTTATATCATGCGGGGTGTCATGAGGTTTGTGTGATCTTTATGTTGTTGTTGGGAGTTCTCTTTTACTGGTGAAATATATGTGTTGCAATTTGAGTTTGGATTGCTTGTGAGAGTGGGTTTTACTGTTACAAGGGTGAATGCGAGATTTGCAGATGATTTAAAATACTAGATGGTTTGTGTTGCATGAGCTTATGAAGGATTTAGTTGAATCTGACTATGGCAGTATGGCAGTAATAGAGTATGGGTATTGTGAGTTACTCTGTGTTTTGATCTATGGATTTGAGCCAAGTGGGGGAGTATGCTATTGATCAGTTAATTGCACGATTATGTGTTGTATTAGTTATAGTTTGAGGTATACTGGTGAATCAGTTATGACTTGCAGAGGTTGAGATCGAGGATGACTCGAGTAAGGGGAATTCTGGATACGAGTTGTATTAGGCTTTATGAGTATATGAGAATCATGGAATTATTTGAGTTATGAAGGATGTAACGTGTGTGGAGCAGAAATTTATTTGGTTACATTAAGATAGGGTTACTTCCTTCGGTGTTAGAGTGCTAATGGGGCACAGGTCATTCGACCCGCTTGATCAGACTAATTGAGATTTGAGTAGAGTGGATGATTTTTGAGAATGGTTCTAATGAATTCAAGATTTATATGTGGCAATTGAGAATTTTTGCGGTTTTGTATATGGCTAGAATCGGAGGGTTACATTGGATGGTGTGGGGGATCTCGATATTCCTATATCTTTATGGATTCTACATTCAATATCAGGAAGGTAAAAATGAACAACTTTAAATTTACAGAAGGTCTTTTCAGAGCGGTATCTCGTTGTGGTACTTTTGGGGGTGCTTAAAAGAGCATTCAACGGCTTATGCGCCTTAAGGCAGTGTGGTTTTATGCTAGGGTCTCGTGTGGTGAGTCTTGGTTGAGGATTGTGGTATTATAGCAAGAAGTATCAATCTGAAGGTAATTTAGAAGGGACTCAAAGAAATAAGACAGTTTAGTAATAGGTTGGATCAGCATGGTAATGGATACGATTGGTTCTTTAGCTGCTTATGATATGGTAGGTTTCTACAGGTGTTTCATGAAAATGCTCTTGGGTTTTTGGTGACCTGCATGGCTTGGTTGAGTTAGAGATATTTCATTATGATTGATTAATTATGTGCAAATGGTTTTCGAAGAGATCTCAATAGTTTCTACCATGGTTTGAGGAGTATATTTTCTATTGGCGTGAGGAGCATGTGATGTATAGTGATTTTCTCTAGATGAAATCAAACGAAAAGCTCTTGGCTAATTGAGCGAGTAGTTGCCTGTGACTCGGAGTGGATTACAAAGTTCTCGTATTTTTCGTATAATGGAATATTATATGTGGTGCTGTGTAGGATTGAGATTTGCATGTATAAGATCACAGTTCAGTTTTGAAGGGGACGTCATGAGTCCTTAGGCAACACGAACAGTTTTAGATGACTAGGTAAATGAAATTACTATTTGATATAGCTTGATGAGAGTTATATTTCAAAAGGGTGGATGTATTGTGATTTATGGATACTTCATTGGTATTGCACCACTCCCCTAGATAATCGACTGCTGGTGTTCAAATTTTGCTTTGTGGCACAGAAGAATTATAGAAGTATTCCTCGCGGGATGATTACATATGAGAGATGTGTTAGACATTCAGGTGGTGGAGTTGGGATCAGATACGGTGATTCATATGTTCTATGGATTTGGAGACTGAGAGCTCTTAGGAGCAGATTGTTGCATGGTTGTGGACTGTGAAATGTGGCCTAAGCTACCCAGGTGATAGTATGTTTTGATTCAGTCATTGTGGACTTTCGTAGGATTATTTATCTATTTATGGTGACCATAGTTGATTTAGAGGTCCATTGGTAGGCCAAATTAGGATGCGTATTCGATATCGAGTCGGATTGGTTTGCTCCATACTGCTATTGCTGAGGGATGTTCCATTTGGATGTTGTTGAGCTTATTCGTGTTCTAAAATGATCTATTAGTTACTCTTCTATGCCACGAGGAGTTGTGATTCGTTGTTTATATGCATATATGATGCGGTTCTATTTGAGCTTTATAGCGAAATTCGAGCGAGATGAGTATTTGGGTATTGCATGATTGATTTCGCATTGGCTACGTTCTTTCCTAATTGTGGTATTGTGTTATCTTCTCTCCATGGTTATGTTAATGCACTTTGGGTGCTTGATGTCGAATTTTTCATGGTTATTGATTTTGAGAAGGGTGGCTCGAGGTACATAATATGGACCAGCGTTTGGATGGGTCACGCATTGTAGCGGAGTTATGTTGAGACATGATCCTTTGTGTTAGATTCGTGTGTTTTGGTTATATGATGTGTGATAGGTTCTCAGCATTGCTTTGTGGCGGTACCTGTTGAGCTTGCGAGATAGTTCCTTCGTTTGATTCATTTTCCATGATTGAGTACATTTGGAATGTTGCTTATTGGTGCACGGATTGCACGAATTGCGGCTTTAGACTGTATTAATGTGTCATGTCACTAGAGTGATTATGTTAGACGAGATGAGGTCATCGTACCTACAATGGGTGCTATCGAATCAGATTGCAGTATATTTGGAAGGATATTGATGTTGATCGGCTCAGAAATTTGCTATAGTTCCTATCAAAGGAGAGGGAGTTCCACAACTTGTTAGTCTGACGAATGGTTATGAGTTTATGCGTGTTTGTTTCATCGTAGGCTGTATATGAAGGTGTTAGAATGAGGCTCTATTTTATAAGAGGTTTATTACCGATATTGGATTGTTTGGAGCAGCTACTGTGATTAGAAGTTATCGCTATGAGTGTTTGAGTTATATGGTATATCATGTGATTTCATCTTGAGTTATGGATTTATCTTGATATAGCTTGTTCAGACTTATATAGTGTGTAGATGCGAGATTCTGATCTTATAGAAAAGTTAGGATGTGGAAATTGGATTCGAAGGCTTATGGGCTAGGTTGAATTAAGAAATTTTAGTCGTGTTGTTATGAGATCTATATGGGATAGGGTGACGTGGGATCACCTCGAGGTATGTGCATAGTGAGGTTACACGACGATTTTATGGCTTTTGAAACAACTCTGGGCATGTTTGAGGATGAACGTATGTTTAAGTGGTAACAACCCAACCGGTCGTTTTGAGAATTTGCACTTCGCTCGATAGTTTGGTGGCACGAGTAGCTCTGTATGATGTATTCGGACTTGTGTGCAAAATTTGGGTTCATTCCGAGTTGATTTGATATGATTTGGCGTGATTTTTTGGAAGTCAAAAGTTCGAAAGTTCATTAAGTTTGATTTGAGGTGCGTTTCGTCGTTTCAAAATTGTTTTGTGTGTTTTGAGGCCTTGAGTAGGTCTATATTATGATATGGAACTTTTTGGTATGTTTAGACGAGGTCCCGAGGGGCTCAGGTGAGTTTTGGATATGTTTGGATTGTGTTATGCTCGTTTTTTATGTTTCAACGTCGTTTATTCAAGCATAAATGGTATCACATTGAACAAATGAGCTCCAATTTCTATTTTTATTGAAGCATTAGATATGTATCGTAATTACGAAGCCATAACAAAAAGAATCATCAAATTTGGACATCGTATGAGAATTTTATGATCATTTTACTAAGAATTTGGTTGCCATATTTTTTAGATTAATTACGAAATTGTCACTGCTGCGTATTTAAAAATCTGTACTATTTTCAAATATTGAAACCAACATATCTCCTTCAATATAAGGTCAAATGAAATGATTCAAGTTCCTCCCCTGACTAGAATTTCACAAGAAATCCATTGGAGGCATCAAAGGAGAGTTTCGAGATATTTTGGCATAAGAAACAAGGCAGAACAGTATTAAAACGAGAATTTTGTGCATTTGACATATTTTGAGTTGGGGAGCTCGGAATTGGGAAATTTTCGAGGTAATTTTCAGCATTTGAATTGGGATAAGTTTTCTCTACTCTGTTTTTGTTATATTTCGTGAATCTATCTTCGATTTTAGCTTTTGGTTGATGAATTTTAAAGAAGAAATTGGGGGTTTTGGCCAAAAGTTTTATAATATGAATTTTTGAGTTTTGAACACCTATTTAGAGTTGGATTTGAGTGAAACTAGTATGGTTGAACTCATAATTTAATGGGTTGACGGATTTTGTGAGTTTTGTCAGGTTTTGAGGTGCGGGCCTGAGTTGGGCCTTTTGGCCGATTTGGGCTTTTGATTAAAGATTTGATCTTTTTTTATTAGTTGGTTCCTGTAGTATTATTTGATGTATTTGAGTTATTTTTGTTTAGTTTTGACCGTTTGGAGGTCAGAATGCACGTGATGGCAATCTTGGAGCATCGTTTGGCTTGCTCGGTGTCGAAATTGACTTATTTAAGATAAGTAACTCTTATAAACTTAGTGCTGAGGGTATGAAACCTCGAATTCTATGTTATGTGATTGGTGTTGAGGTGACGCACATGCTAGATGACGAGCGTGTGGGCGTGCACCTGTGATTTGTGACTCTCGTTTTTCCAGGGCAATGTTTAGTGGCCCACTTTGTTGATATTTGTGGTTTTCACCATTAAATGGGTTGTACATCATGCTAGGTATCATGTTTAGGCTTTATTGTAATATTGTTGGGCCATAGTGGTTATTTCTTATTGTCATCTCATTGATTTCATACTCAGTCGCATTCATGCATTCATACAATATCTCAGTCTCAGTTATTACTTATTGATACATCATATCATTGTTCCCGGTCAGTTTTCATGACATTGTGAGCCCGTGGTGAGACTGGAGAGTAATGACTGAGTGATCCCGAGAGCCTGATTATGCGTGATAGTTATGGGATCGGGCTGCACGCAGCAACAGTTATATTGATAATTATGACATCGCTTGGGTTGTAGGAGCCCCTCGAGAGTCTATAACACACCCCCAGTGAGTGCGAATGATATTATATTGATGGATGGATCTTCAATGGACATGGATCTTGTCTGAAGCATTTATATACATGGAGATGGATCTTCTCTATGGGGCCGGATTGGCCTTCCTCGATACTGAGTGATTGATGGTTAGTGATGTATATATTCTGGGATGGATCTTCCCTGGGCCAAATGGGCCATACACAATACCGAGTGATTGAACATGATGATTGGAAAGTATGAGACAGTGAGATAGAGTACAAATAGTGTGAGTACATGATTCACCTCTAGAATACATGGCATTGGCATGCACACATGACATACATGCATAAAGATGCGTTTATCCTCATACTGTACAGTATCACGTCATTCATGACTTTTACACACATTGAAATGTGGCATAGAGAGATATTTCACACATGTTATCAGGAAAGAAAATGAAACATCTTATTTTTTGTGAAAAAGTTTTTCATAAAAATTACAGTTTTAAAACTATCTCATATTTCATGATGTTTTCGGTAAAGAATTTGGGTTTTTCATTGATATTCTTGAAAGGCAGGCTATTTTTGGAAAAATATGACCGAGCATTCTATCTTTGAGCTACTTTTTTATGTATTTTCTTTACATTGCTATGAATTGCTATTGGTTATTGGTGTTGGACCCGACCTATATTCCAGATCATTACTGATTTCAACCTGAGGTTATGTTTGTTACTTTTTGAGTACATAGAGTTGGTTGTACTCATACTGTACTTCCTGCAGATTGCGTGCAGATCCCGAACGCCAATGTTGCTGCGTTCGATGGTTGCTAAATTTGGAGGCGTACATGCGTTCCTGCTGTAGCTGCCTCTTGTTCACGGTAGCCATAGATTACAAAATTCTGTTTATGCAATTTCAAACAGAGGATGTATTTTCTTCATATCAGCTCTGTAAATTCTACTCTTAGAAGCTCATGATTTGTACTATCAATACTTGGAAAATGTAAAAGATTTAGATAATTCTATTGTTTAAATGTTTTGTTAAGTTAAATGGAATTGGATAATTGTTAATTGGCTTACCTAGCAGGTTGGGTTAGATGCTATCACGACTGATGGATTTTGGGTCGTGACACTTGGCTAGTTTTGGTAAGTCTATAACTAATGGCTAGATGTTGGTAAGTTAGGACTTATTTGGGACGTTTGTGTACGTTTTCCTTAAATTTATAGGCAAAAAATAAGAAATGCCCGATTTCGAACTAATAATGGCCACAGTTTCAAAAGTAACAAAAATTTAACCCTTTTTTTAATGTAAAGATAAAATCTTAATAAAAACACCCTTAAAATTTTGAAATATTCTAACATAATATGTTGGAGTTCGAATTTTTTACATATGAGATTCTAACATCTGGAATGTCATAATGTGCTAGAGTTCCAACTTAATATATTGGAAGTTTATACGCATGAGCTCAATAATCCAATATATTTTGTTGAAACTTTTCGTATGCTGGAATTCCAATAAAATATGCTGGAAGTTTATACGCAACAACTCTATTATCAAGCATATTATGCTGGGACTTTCCGTGTTTCGGCAAAATTATTGTGGCTATTATTTTAATGATTTTACAAATGCAAACTATTATTTGATTGGATTTTTTCTTTCCTATACAATATTTGAAACTTATTTACAAAAATTATCCTAGTTTTTATATTACTCACCCTAAACAAAGATTACTTAAAAATTATATACAATCCATTATTAGTGCTTTAAATTAGGGTATTTAGTTACATCATTTGTTGTTTTCTCTCGTCTCCTTTTCCTCACTGCCACATCTTTCATCAATTTTTCTTTCTTTCTTCATCTTTCTCTCTCACTATTTTTCTCTCTCAATAAGGTAAGCTCAAAAATTGTCTTCTACCAATCAACCTATTGAAGTCACCTCCAAGTCGTAGGAATTGAAGATTCGAATACTAATCTATCATAAAGCTTTGAATTTGAATTTGGATTTTCAAAAATTATTATTTATTTGGATATGATGTTGTTGCAAACAATTGAGAATATTGTTTGGAGTTTATATCTCAATTTTGAGGGTGCTTGGTGAAGAAAACACCCTCAAATTTGAGATATAAACTCCAAACAATATTCCCAATTATTTGCAACAACACCCCCTCCAAATAAATAATAATTTTTGAAAATCCAAATTCAATTTCAAAGCTTTTTAATGGTTGTCAATGGTGGAGGGTCAAACACCTTCAAAATTTATTGATTGAAAATTTCAATTTGAACACCAGTTGTCCAACTTGAATGGAAATTACTAAGTTAAAACTAAAGAAATCCATTTATGAATTAGTACAATATCTTCGTCTTGAATTTAGTACATTCATTCAATGTTTGGCGTACTCACTTTTGAGTAGCAATCCCTGTTCCGTGAACTCTAAGTTTTGTAATAACCAATTAAGTGTGAAAGTTCCACTACCAGAAATTATATTCTTTTATTAAGATCACACTACTGGAAAGATAGGCACACTGGATGTAATGACCCGACCTGTTGTTTTGAGCATTTGCACTTTGCTCGCTAGTTCTCGGGCATGACTAGTCCCATATGATGTATTGTGACTTATGTAAATTGTCGGTTTTGGTTTTCAGGTTAATCGGAACAGATATGAAAGAATGATTCTCAGCTTGAAGCTGTAAATTTGAAAGGTTTGACCAAGTTTTGACTTTTTAGTATTCGATCTTGGGTTTGGATTCTTATGATTTGGTTAGCTCCGTTAGGTGATTTTGGTCTTAGGAGCGTGTCTGGAATGTGATTTAGAGGTCAGTGGTAGATTTAGGCTTGAATTGACAAAATTGGAAATTTGGCGTTTCTCGGTCGGCAGTGGAAATTTTGATTCGGGGTCAGAATGGAATTCTAGAAATTGGAGTAGGTATGTAGTGTCAATTATGATGTGTATGCAAAATTTTAGGTTATTCAGACAAGGTTTGGTATGTTTCGGCATTGTTTGTGGAATTTGGAAGTTTAGAAGTTCTTAGGCTTGAATCCGAGAGTAATTTGGTATTTTGATGTTGTTTTGAGTGTTTCGAAAGTTCAACTAAGTTTGTATGTTGATATGTGACGTGTTGGTATGTTTGGTTGAGTCCCCGAGGGGCTCGGGATGATTACAGATGGTTAACGGAGAAGTTTGGAAGTGGGATTTTACAGCTGAAGCTGCTGCTTTTGATGTTTCCGCACCTGCGGAGTGAGGACTACTAGTACGATGATCATAGACGCAGGAAAACAACCACAGATGTAGAATTTGTCGCAGGAGCGAAGGATTGGACCACACCTGCGGAGGCTTGGGGTGCAGGTGCGGAAGCCAGAGATTTAAGTGAAATGCGTAGATGCGGCGTTTGGAACGCAGGTGCGGTCCCGTAGTTGAGTGAATTGGGTCACAGATACAGAAGTTCTAGGCATAATGTATAAAAAAGGCCCTTTGCAAATTTTGGTCTTCCTTCATCATGTTTTATCCGGATTTGGAGTTTTTGGGAGCAATTTGAAGAGGGATTCAAGGGGATTTTCACTGAGGTGAGTAATTTAAGTCCTAATACTCGTGATATTGGTAGTTTTATGTGATTTAATCATGTAATTAGTGGGGGTTAAGGGTGAAATGAGGGGTTAGGGCTTGGGATTTTGGAGAGTTTTGATTGAGGGTTTAAGGGTCATATGGAGTCAGATTTTGGTAAATTTGGTATGTATTGACTCGTGAGAGGATAAAGATTCCAGTTTTGTGATTTTTATCAGATTTCGAGATGTGGGCTCGAGGGTCGGGTTTGGCCAATTTCAGGAATTTTGATTTTATTTGATAATTTTTGCGTGGGATTTGTTCCTTTAGCATGCATTGATGATATGATTCTGATTTTGGATAGATCCAGAGCGATTTGAGGCTAAGTCAAGAGGAAAAGGCATCGTAGGTTAGAGTTTTGTCCGGTTTGAGGTTAGTAATGACTATAAATCTTGTCTGAGGGTATGTAACCCCGGATTTCACATTGTTTCACTACTTTGAGGTGATGCATACACTAGATGACGAGCGTGGGGCGGTGCACCATTGGGGAAATTGACTTGGTCCTTCCCGTACGACTATTAAGTCGCGTATTTGATTGAAAACTATTTGATACTATTGTGTTTTGGAAAGTATTACTATGTTTTGGGTTGGATGCCATATTTGGGTCTCGTGCCAACTGTTTGGACCCTTAGGGGCTTTCTTTATGAAATGATATTTTCGGACTGATCACCCTATTTTACTGTTAGCCTGAGTAGCTTGAGAGGTTTCTGACTGAGTGAGGCCGAGGGCTTGTTTTGTGAGGATATTATGGGATCGGGCTGCGCGCCGCAGCAAGTTGTTTTGATTTATTGTTATGTGATGCCGCGAGCCTGATTGATTTATGCCACGAGGTGGCTTATTATGAGGCCAAGGGCCTAACTTATTTGTGCCACGAGATGGCTTGTTATAACGCTTGGGCTGTAGGAGCCCCTCCGGAGTCTGAACACCCCAGTTAGTGTGAGTACCCAGAGTGAGTGATATGATGTTGCCCGAGGGGCTGATCTTGATTCGTGATGTGCCTGAGGGGCTGATTACGAGCGACTATGAGGTAGCCTGAGAGGCTGGTTCTGATTGATGTCCGAGGGGCGGTTTATGATACATATCTTGCCCGAGGGGCTGTATACGACTGTGTTTTACCCGAGGGGCTGATTATGTTTTCACTATTTTTTTACTCACTATTTTATCAATTCGTTTGAAAAATTGTTGAAAGACATTTTCGAAGGATTTTTACTGAAATTGGAATTTTAACGAGATGATTTGATTTATATACTATTTTGGAAACATATTGTACTTACTGTGGTGCTATAATGTGGATTATGTGTTTTCTTACTGCTCAATATCTATTTACTTTTATTACTTAGTGAGTTGGCATACTCACATTACTCTCTGCACCTTGTGTGCATATTCAGGTATTTCTGAATCCGATAACGGGTGTTAATTACTCAATGGCAGGTCCATCGTAGTTAGCAAGGTAGCTTCCTGGCATTCGCCGCTTTGCTCCTCTCCCTCTCATCTTCCATAGACTATTTTAGTATTTTGTTTTCAGACTGTGGTAGTTTTCATTATATTTAGACTTTAGTAGATATTCGCGACTTGTGACACCCCGATGTCGGGCTTGTGTTTTCTTTCTGCACTTGTTATTTAGACTCATGTTATCAGATTTTATTTGATTAATAGCTTAAAACATTCTTTTTTTGAAATGTTGGTTTGCTTTGGGATTGTGTCGGCTAGCCTAGTTTCATGATAGGCGCCATCACGACCGATCGGTTTTGAGGTTGTGACAAGTTGGTATCAGAGCCTAGGTTACATAGGTCTCATGAGCCATGAGAAGGTTTAATTGAGTCTTGCGGATCGGTACACAGACATCTGTACTTATCTTCGAGAGGCTACAGAATTTTTAGGAAATCCCACATTCTTGAATTCCTATCGTGCGACATTGATTCAGCTTGAAATATAACTCTTTGAATTCCTTCCATGAATTCGTGTGCGCACATGAGCGCTCAGCCAGCTGTGCATCGACGACTTGTGATTCCCTGAACAAGGGGCGAGATGTGATTTCTGTGTGTTGATGTTGGGCCAGTTTGGAGGATTTATGGTTGGGATTTTCCTGTAGCTTGAGCGCTGAAGTATTGATTATGTGAGCGCGTGCCTTTGGATTTATATGTTCGTTAGTGTCCCTATTAGTGAAAGTGATGGCTGGATGGCTTCGTGATGAGTATTGTGTGACTGCGAGATGTGTCCATATGATTTATATGTGACAAGGAGGGTCTGCTTGAGGGTAGAAAGAGCTATTTAGTGCTTGATTTCCATCTTGATTTGATGTATAGCCCTAAGTTATGGGTGTGTGGAAAGATCTTTACATGTTGTTTAGTTGGGGAGTGAGGTATATTTTATGTCGTGATATGAATTCATACTCAGGAAGAATTAAGTGATTGCGTGATGTTTAAGACGGTGGAAAGGTATAAAGAGAAGTTAGTCTAAGGCGGAGCAGGTGGGTTATCTCCTGCGGAGTGTTCTTAACTTTGTGTGATCCTTATGTTGCTTGTTGGAAGTCCTCTTATACTGGTGAAATATGTGTGTTGCAATTTGAGTTTGGATCGCTTATAAGAGTGGGCTTGACTATTTCGAGGGTGAATGCGAGATTTGCAGATGATTTGAAGTACCAGATGGTTTGTGTTGACTAAGCTTATAAAGGATTTAGTTTAATCTCACCATGGAAGTATGGAAGTAATAGAGTATGGCTATCGTGAGTTATGGTGTGTTTTGATATGTGTCTTTGAGCCAAGTGGGGGAGTTTTCTATTGATAAGTTTATTACGTGACTAAGTGTCGTATCAGTTCAGTTTGAGGTGTACTGGCGAATCAGGTATGGCTTTCAGGTGTTGAGATCGAGGATGACTCGAGTAAATGAAATTTTGGGATAGGGGTTGTGTTATGCTATATGGGTGTATAAGAATTATAGAATGACTTGAGTTGTTATAGGTGAAGGATGTAATGTGCACGGAGCACGAATTTATTTAGTTGCATTAAGGTGCGCTTACTTCCTAGAGTATTAGAGCGCTAATGGAGCACATGTTGTTCGGTCCATTTAATCGGTCTAATTGAGGTTTGAGCAGAGTGGATGACTCTCGAGAATGGTTTTAATGGATTCAAGATTTACATGTAATAATTGGAGATCTTCAGGAAGCGTATTTGGCTAGAAATTGAGGTTTACATTGGAGGGTGTCAAGACTTGTGGCATTTCTATATCATTATGGATTCTACATTAGTATCAGGAAGGCACAGGTAATGAATTTAGATTCGTAGGAAGTCTCTTCAGGGTAAGTATTTTGAATGTGATGCTTTTGGGGATATTTAAGAGTGTATTCAGTGACTTACGAGCCTTTAGACGGTGTAATTTTATGCTTGGGTCTCGTAAGGTGATTCTGAGTTGAGGATTGCGTATTATGGAGAGGAGAAGTATCAATTTGAAGGTAATTTAGAAGGAACTTGGATAAATAGGATAGCTTGGTAGTAATTTGGATCGGCATGGTGAGGGATATGATTGGTTCTTTGGATGCTTATGAGGTAATGAGTTTCTACAGATGTTCCATGGCAATGCTTTTAGGTTTTTGGCGACCTGCGTAACTTGGTTGAGTTAAAAAGATTAAGTCATGATGGTTTGGTTTTGTGCAAATGGGATTCAGAGAGTTCTTGATGGTTTCTACCACGGTTAGGGATGTATATTTTCTACTGGCGCGAGGAGCATGTGATGTATAGTGATTTTCTTCTAGATGGGATCAAATGAAAAGTTCTTGGTTAGTTAAGTACGTAGTAGCTTGTGACTCGGAATGGATTTGAAGTGCTCATGTTTAACATAAGATGGAATGGTATATGAGGTATGTTGTGTAGGGTTGAGATTCACATGTGTAAGGTCCCAGTTCAGTTCCGAAAAGAAGGACATAAATTCTTAGGTAACATGGACAACTTCAAATGACTAGGTAAATGATACTACTGATTGGTGTAGCTTGATGAGAGTATACATTTTAGAAAGGCAATGTGTTCGAGTTAAGGATACTTCATTAGTATTGCGGTACTCTCTTGTTGATCGACTACTGATATTCGAGTTTTCTTGGTGGTACAGAAAGATTATAAGAGTATCCCTTGTGGAATGATCGATTATTAGAGGTGCGTTAGATGTACGGGCGGTGGAGTTGGGATCGGATATGGTGATTCGTGTGCTATACGAATTTGGGGACTGGGAGTTCTCATAAACAGGTTGTATCGTGGCTGTGGGCCGCGTGTATCGGATTTGTACTGTGACTATCGAGGGTTTGGAGAACCGAGTGGATTCATTGTTGCCTAGTATGGTGGATTTTGATGTGATATTGGGTATGGATTGGTTGTCTCCATGTCGTCTTATTCTGGATTGTTACGCTAAGACGGTGACGTTGGCTATGCTGGGGATGCCACAGATTGAGTAGCGAGGTTCGATAGATTATGTTTCCAGAAGAATGATTTCATTTTGAAGCCCAACAAATGGTTGGGAAGGGTTGTCTTCCTTATTTGGCCTTCATGAGGGGTGTCAGTGCAGAGACTCCTACCATTTTTTCAGTTTCGGTGGTGAGGGAATTTTCCAGATGTGTTTCCTGCAGACCTGTCGGGCATGCCGCCAGACAGGTTTATTGATTTTATATTGATTTAGTGACCAGGCACTCAGCCATTTCTATTCCACCATATCGTACGGAACCGTCGGAGTTAAAAGAGTTGAAGGAGCAGCTTCAGGAACTCCTTGATAAGGGGTTCATTGGTAGGCGAATATGGATGTGTGTTCTGCATCGAGTCGGCTTTGTTGACTCTAAATTGCTATTGTTGAGGCATGTGTTGTTCTATCTTTATTGAGCTATTCACGTTCGGGAGTGATCTATGAGTTATTTTCCGTGTTGCGAGGAGTTGTGATTCGTTGATTATATGCACAAGTGATAGAGTTCTTTTTGGGGATTTATAGCGGAAATTTAATGAGACGGGCATTTGGGTGTTGCATATGTCACGACCCAAATCGATTGGTCGCGATGGGTGCCCGCGTCCTACCTGTCAAACACCCTTAAGCATGCGTCTTAGATGTAAACCTGAATAATATCTGCTAAATTACGAGAATAATGTACATGAAGGAAATCTGCTCAAAAGGCATACATACATATATACATACAACATATGTAGGCGAGTCGACAAGGCTGCTATAGAAAACTATATATCTCAGAACTGGAAGCCGGCATGGCCACATACTATCCAACTAAACATACTGTCTATAAATCTCTAAAAGAAATATAACTGTATAAAAAATAGGACTGAGCCATGTCATACCATATATATATATATATATATATATATATATATACACACACACACACAACATACCAATATCAAAAATAGCTCCAGACCAAGTGGAGCATGCTAACTCTCGCTGATCAAGGATCCTAAGTAGGGGGACCGTCAGCTTGCCTACCTGCACCTGCGGGCATGAAACGCAGGCCCCGTGAAATAGGGCGTAAGTACAAAAAATTTAATGGGTATGTAAGGCATGAGAATCAGTACGTAAATGACATAGATGAAACATGGAATAAAGAAATCCATCTGTAAATCTAAATAACTTTGTAAATTCATAAACATTTATAATGTCATGTACGTGCGTACAAATGTCATGCCATGCATAGATATGGGTGTACATAATATCATCAAGCCACTGAGGGCATCCCATCATATCGTCTCCGCCACTGTGGGCAACATCATCAACGTATACCAGCTGATCAGGTGGTGGTGCGTATATAAAGCCGTAACCTTTTCCCATATCCCATATACATATATTTACATATATACGCGTATATAACGCCATTTGGTCATGGGTCAATGCACATGTATAAATGGGTGAAATGCATGAAAAATAAGTAAAAATCTCAATATTCTTTCCGGATAAACTTTTTCAACTCCGTATTATTGTGAGACCCATGAACAGAAGATAATAATAATTCACATGGGGAATCAAGAATATAGACATCCCTAGTATTTCTATGAATAGAGTAATTTATGGAAACTGTGTGTTTGCTCGTTTCTTCTGTATAATTAGGACCATGCCAAAAAAAAGGAAGGATGACCTTAACATACCTGAAGTAGGGAAAAATCCGAATAGTATTCTTGCGAAGATTGCACCATACTCTTTTAGAAGTGAAAAATTTTACGTTGCTATTATTCTAACGAATTCTTGCTGGAAGCTGTTGTGAAACTAATTTTGCTCCTGCTCCTAACGTATTTGAACTGAGAAGGAAAGCTTTTGAACTAATAAAGGATTGCTTCTGCTCCTAGCGTTTCTGAACTAAGAATTAACGTTTTCAACTTTTGAAAGAATATATATAACAATGTCTCGTATATAAGACTTATAATCAAGTCTTGTTTTGACAAGACTTATATTTTAAGTCTTATTTTAGTTAAACTTCCATAAGTAGCCACATGGCATGAATGACTAAGAGTCATTCTTAGTCAATGTGGCTTTATGCCACGTTGCTTTGGGGTTACTTTATTAAAAAAAATTTATCCACTTATTAGTTAACTGGATAATGTTCTGTTATCCAGTAATTAATCAATTACCCACATAATTTAAAATTTATCTCAAATTACTTAGAATTTTACTTATTTTTAATATACTTTATACATTATACTATCTTGATCATATGGTACCTTATATGATATTAGTTCATAATTATCGGGTATTATCGCTCAACCCGTATTTTATCCTAAATTGGCCACTTTCAACGAAACTCGTTTTCTTTAATTTATGTACCCTTTATCCTTCATGACAATTCTTTATCACTTGTTATAAATAGCATAAATACATTAACTTCAAGATGATCTCATCCTTGAGTCTACGTCAATTAACTGAAGACGAAACTTTTAATGTACGAAAACACGAGATGTAACATCCTTTCCCCCTAATAAACATTCATCCTCGAATCTTTAACTCTCCAAGATCTATATAATATTGGCGGAGTCGCCCTTGGTAAAAATACTACAACTAACTCATCCGGCAAAAACTTAATAATTTGATGCCACATAGGACCATGATCATCAATAACGACAGTTGCCTCACATGACCAATGACAATAACTAACACTAGAATCCATACATGTACCTGATAACTAGGGATTCTAGTCTACTTTATACTCCTTTTATCTTGAGTTTTGTATTAAAAGTGTATACAAGTAATTCCGAAGGCTTACATGTTGTGCTTGTTTGCAGTGTTTGGTCAAAAAGTAAAAAAGAAGTCAAAACAAGTTAAAAAAGGAGTAAAACCTGCACAAGAGCCAAGAACAAGTCAAAGCACCTTTGCAGCAGTAAATCCACTGCAGCTGCAATAGACCCACCGCAGTCGCGAGACATTTATAGCGGTCCGCGATGGCAAGGTTTAGAGAAGATGCAATCCCGGAGTTTCAAGCTATGCGGCCCGCTGTAGATTCTTCGCGGCCGCGGTAGCCTCATCGCAGCCGTAGTCCATTTGTTGAGGTCCGCGAAGAAGGGATTCATAGAGCTATGATTTTGGAAGTTTCAAGACACCACTGACCGCGGTGCATTTTGTGCGGCAGCGGTAAAGCCATCGACGCCGCGGTCCATTTATTGCTGTCTGCGGTGGCTAGAATCAGATAACAAAGATTTGAATCCAAAAAGCCTCACCATGGCCACAGTCCATCTTCTGTGGTCCGCGGTACCTCCATCAGGGGCATTTTTGTCCAGTAAATTCGGCCTTGTGTAAATACTTCTTTTTCAGATTTTTAGGATATCTTATCTGTAACTTAGCACGTGAAGGCCGTTTTAACCTATTTTGAGTAATTTTGTAGCTAGTTCAATATTGAATCTTCAGTTCTTAGCTTATAATTATATTTTATGGGTTATTCTTTATCTAAATATCTAATTTCTTCCATTATTATGAGTAGCTAGACTCATTAGCTAGGGTTGGGAACCCAAGTGTGGGTATTTGATGGGTCTCTTGTTTTGGGCTTTAGATGTTTATGGGTGGTTGATATTTGGCCTGATTTGTATTTTTCATGTTAAATTAGTGGTTGCAAACACTAATTTGTGCCTTTTTGACTTGGGCTCTTCTTAAGAAAGATAGTTTGAGTCTAGGAAAGTCAGGCCAACAAGGAATTGAGGCGTATTCAAGAGATTGATAGCCCCAATTAAAGGGTTAAACCTAGAGATAGTAATACCAAACTTGAGCCTATATTGCTTGTACAATTTTGACACCCAATTGGTCTTGAGAAATCCAATTAGGGCAAAGTCACTCAAGCTACCGATAGGTATAGAGTGAGCAGTTTCGTGCATTAGCTATGTTGCACTCCCCAAACATAATAACTTTACCTTAGGCTTTAGAGCCCGTCAAGTATTCACCTAGGGGAAAGTCACTTCCCTAGTGCCTTTCCATAAATTAAGATAACCTCACAAAAAGATAACATCCCTAGCTTAATTTCAGCATCATTAGTGATAATCTAGATTAGTGAACCATCAACGCATATTTAGAAGTGTAAACAATTACTTTGCATGTTACTAGTATAGATAGGAACTCAATTTCCAAACAATCTAGCTCCCCGTGAATTCGATCCCGACCTTCTTAGGTAAAAGCTGATCGGCCGCTCTAGCCACTTTGTAATGGTGTAGGGTTGGACACGATTACTTTTTGGCGCCGTTGCCGGGGAGCTAAATGGTTTTTTCCTATCTATCTATCTAGTTTTGTATTTAGTTTTATTTCCTTCATGTTTACTTACTTGGGTGAATTATCAATTCAGGTACTAAAATATGGCACACAACGCTCCTCTTGGAGATATTCCACCGGGGGAGGAGGTTGATGACAATGGAGAAGATGATGTAACTCTAGTAACTCAAGGACAAAGGAGAGGCCGACAAGCCAATGATAATAATATTCCAGACCCTCCCCCGCCACCTCGAAGAGCTGTACCTCGAGTGCTTCCAAACCATAGCTACGCCAGTGCAATTGTCCCACCCCGAATCCGGGTGAGAAATTTTCAAATTACCAACGTGATGTTGCATTGTTGGAGCAGCGGGGGTATTTCACGGGTGCTCCCCTTCAAAATGCTTACAAGCACCTTAAAGGATTTGTTGATACCTGCTGGGGGAGCAAGCAAATGAATGTGTCTGAGGATGCCTTATGGTTGAGATTATTCCCTTTCTCTCTTCGAGGGAAAGCATTGGATTGGCTAGAGAGACTTCCCAACCATACCATCCATACATAGGATAAGTTGGCGGATAAATTCATTGTAAAGTTTTTTTTGCCGGGCCACATGGCAACCTTGAGGGATGAAATCTTAGCTTTCAAATAGGAGCCCAACAAACCACTGCATAAGATATGTGAGAGATACCGGACTATGGTATAGGAATGCCCAAATAATGATATGACTAAAGCAATGATACAACAGATATTTTACCGAGGCATTAACACAACAAATCAGTCCATAGTGAACCAACTCGCCAGGGAAAATTTCATGAACACACCGTATGATGAGGCTAATGCAATATTGGATGATATGGCTGACACGTCCTCCGCTTGGCAAAGTAGAGCCACTGTGCCACAGGGTGACCCGACGGTCATTCACTTGCACAAAGAGCTCCATGATCATGGACATGTGTGATGACTCAAAAGGTCATCACTTGTTTTTAAAATAAATTATGCATTTTGAGGCCTTAAATCCTCTTTTAGCTTTACCTCAATTTGCGTGCTCAGTACGGGCGTATAGCCGAAAAGCTACTATGTGAAAAATTTGTGAAATGTTGAAATTTTAACTCAAAGTGCATTTAAGTTGACTTCGGTCAACATTTTAGGTAAACGGACCCAGACTCGTGATCTAACCGTCCCGGAGGGTCTGTAGGAAAATATGAGACTTGGGCGTATGCCTGGAATCGAATTCCGACGTCCCAAGCCCGATAAATAAATTTTTAAAGAAAATTATTTTTTGAAATTGTTTAAAGGATTTGGAAATGAATTTTGATCAGAACATGTTGGTATCGGCCCCGTATTTTGGTTCCGGTGTCCGGTACAGGTCGTATATGTGGTTTAAGATAATACTTTGAAGTTTGGTAAGAAACGGAATCCGTTTGACGTGATTCAGACCTTAATTGCAAATTTGATGTTTTAAGAAGTTTGAAATAATTCATTGCTTTTGAGGTTTAATTCGCTATTAATGATGTTATTTTAGCAATTTGATCGCACGGATAAGTTCATATGGTGTTTTTGAGTTAGTACATTTGTTTGGTTTGGAGCCCCGAGGGCTCGGGTGTATTTCAGAAGGTTTTGGACTTATAAAAATTGTTATATTTTTTCCAATTTCTGGTGTGCTGATACTTTCTTCTTCGCATTCGCGGGAGGACCCTCACGAACGCGATGTGTTATTTATGTTGAAGGAAAATTCCTTCTTACCGAACGCGTAACATAGGTCGTGAATGCGAAGCTTTGGGGGGTCTTCCCTTCGCGAACGCGGGCCTGGCAATACGAACGCGAAGGCTTATGAGCCTGGCTGGGGGAGGGGGTATTATGCCTACGCGAACGCGACCACCTGGACACGAATGCGAGGGCTCAAGGAGTTAGTGCTCCATGAATGTGAGCCCACTTATGCGAACACGAAGGTCTCCCAGGCCTGACTCATCGCGAACGCGAAGACCAGTTTTGCCCAGTTATTTTAAGTTTCAAAAACAGAACACATTACTGGAATTCCACCATTTTTCATAAACTTCATCTTCTCCGCACCTCTTGGGCGATTTTTGAAGAACCCTTTCACCATAACCTCTTGGGTAAGTAATCTTTGACTTGTTTTTTTTCTTTTTTATCAACACCCACTAGATTTCTAAGCCTAAAACATGAGATTAAGGGTAAAAAAAATAGGGATTTGGGTAGAGTTAGGGCTTTTTGATCATTTGGAAATTTGACCTCGTTTTGGGGTTAGATTTCAAAACAAATTATATATTCGGGCTCGTGGGTGAATGGGTGATCGGGTTTTGGTCCGAACCTCGTGTTTCGACCAAGCGGACCCGAGGTCAATTTTTGACTTTTTGGGAAGAATGATTAGAAATCTATAATTAAGCATTGGAATTGGATTTTTTAGCGTTTATTAATGTTATTAAGTCGATTATGCCAAGATACAATTGATATGGATCCAAATTCGAAAGGAAAGGTGGTGTTTGAGGCTTGAGTTGGCCGTGGAAGTTCAAGGTAAGTGTTTGGTCTAACCTTTGCTTGAGGGATTAGGAATTGTGTCATATTTCCTATCTATTTCTTGTTGAATACGATGTATAGGTATGATGATGGGTATCTATACGTTGGTGTCGAGCATGAACGTGAGTCTGATATTGTGATTTTCCTAACATCGTTGTATTATTCATGCCTTGGTGAAGGTTTCTAATTGTTGTGTAAAGTTTGTGGAAAGAATTGTGACCTATGAACATTATGGAGCATTTGGTTCAAGTTGTTTAACGAATTGCGAAAGTATAAGTGATAATTGAACCTCTAGAGCATTGGCTCGAGTTGTGAAGTGAATTGAGAAGTAAAAGTGAGAAACAGAAGAGATCATTATGTTGCCCCCTTGCCGAGCTATTATTGAGTTGTGGTTTCCTTGCATTGTGTTCTTAATTAATATTATGGATGATTAGGTTGATGATTCTTTGTGTTGGGTAAGGATTATGGTTATAGCTGAGGTAGTTAGATGCGGAACAAGTTTAGTTATAGCTGAGGTAGTTAGGTGTTGTAACAAGTTTGGTTATAGCTGAGGTAGTTAGATATTGTAACAAGTTTGGTTATAGTTGTTTCTCCCTTGCTGGGACATAATTACTTATGCTGTTGAATCCCTTGACGGGATAGGGTAGACCTTATTGATACCTTGTCGGGACACTTATTATAATTGTTGTTGATAATATATGTGGATCGGGTTGCACGCCGCAATAGTTATATATAGATCGGGTTGCACGCCGCAATAGTTATATGTAGATCAGTTGTATACCGAAACAATATTATATGTGGATCGGGTTGCACGCCACAATAATATTATATGTGGATCGGGTTGCACGCCTCAATAATATTATATGTGGATCGGGTTACACACCGAAACAATATTATATGTGGATTGGGTTGCACACCGTAAAAATATTATATGTGGATCGAGTTGCACGCTGCAACAATAATAAATGATATGTATCGGGTTGCAAACCGCAACAGTGTTGTTACATATTGGGATCGAGTTGCATGCCACAATTGAGATAAATGATATGGATCGAGTTGCACGCCCCAATAGTGTTGTCATATATTGGGATCGGGTTGCGCGCCGCAACAATTATTGATACAAGTGTGTTTATTTTGGATATTAGTTTCTTTTGTTCGCTGTAAATTCTAAGCTGCCCTTAGACTGTTACTCTGGATTTACTGTTAATACTGGTATACCTCCGCAACATGTTTCCCCCTCCTATCTTTACTTTTTTACTCCTACTTTACTTTCTACTGTATATTATATAACTGCACAGGTTTGTTTGGTAGTCTGGTCCTAGCCTCATCACTACTTCACCGAGTTTAGGCTAGGCACTTACCAGCACATGGGGTCGGTTGTGCTGATACTACACTCTGTACTCTTTTGTGTAGACCCCAGTGTTGTAGACTTTGGACCGCAGTGGTATTGATGATTCTTGTTCATCAGGCGACCTGAGGTAGTCCTGCAGGCGTCCGCAAGCCTTGGGGTCTCCTTCTATCTACTATTCCTGTTTCTTTCATGCATTTCCAGAGACAGTGTTGTAACTATTTCTTTCAGACCTTTATTTGTAGTGTTCTTAGACTGTTTGTGAAATTGTGACACTAGTTTTGGGTAGTCGAGACTCAAACAGTTATATTGGATTCATGTTCAGATAGCTATTTGCTTTTTCTTCCGCTTATGTTAAATTCCGCTATTTAAATGTTATTAATTCGCAATTGTTAATGAATATAAAATGGGAAATAAGGTAAGTTGTGCAAATAATTGGCTTGCCTAGCTCGTATTAGTAGGCGCTATCACGACTCCCGAAGGTAGGAAATCCGGGATGTGATAAGTTGGTATCAGAGCTCTAGGTTACATGGCTCTCACAGTTCACAGACAAGCTTAGTAGAGTCCGAGGGATCGGTACGAAGACGTCTGTATTTATTCCCCACACTCTACAGAGTTAGGGAAAACTTCGCATCTATTCTTTTCTTGTCGTGTAATTTTGATCTCTCAAAGCTAAATTGAAACCTCTACTCTTGTCCTTTCGCGAATGGCGAGGTCATGTACCGCTTCTTCAGCCGAACAATAGCACGGACCTGTGGATGGACTCTGAGAGTTGATTTTAGAGGAGGCCCATAACTCCTGGTAATCTATTCATCTGGGCGCCGCGAAGATGTATCAGGATTTGCGGCAGCATTATTGGTTGCGGAGAATCAAGAAGGATATTATTGCATATGTGGCTCGGTGTTTGAATTGTCAGCAAGTTAAGTATAAGCATCAAAGACCTGGTGGTTCATTAAGAGGATTGAGCTTCTTGAGTGGAAGTGGGAGCGGATCACTATAGATTCGTTATAGGACTCCCAAGTGGAAGTGGGAGCGGATCACTATGGTTTCGTTGTTGGACTCCCATGGACTCAGAAGTAGTTAGATGCAGTGTGGGTCATTGTTGATAGGCTGACCAAGTCAGTGTACTTCATTCCTGTGTCCGTCTCATATTCTTCCGACATGTTAGCCGAGATCTATATCTGGGAGATTGTTCGCCTTCATAGTGTGCCCGTGTCTATCATTTCGGACCGAGGTACACAATTTACCTTGCGTTTCTGGAGGGAAAGCTTAGCCCTAGGTTCATTGGTCCATTTGAGATTCTTAATCGAGTAGGAGATGTAGTTTATAGACTTGCATCGCCGCCAAGCTTATCAGTCGTGTATCCAGTGTTTCATGTGTCCTTGCTTTGGAAGTATCATGGTGATCTATCCCACGTGTTAGATTTCAGCACTGTCCAGTTAGACAAGAAATTTTCTTATGAGGAGGAGCCGGTAGCCATTCTAGACTTGCAGGTTCGTCAGTTGAGATTGAAGAGTTTTCCTTCTGTTCGTGTTCAACGGAGAGATCAGCCTCCTAACACATCGACCTGACAGTCCGAGTCAGATATGCAGAGTCGTTATCCCCATCTTTTCCCCGATTTAGGTAACAAACGTTTGTTTTAGAGGTGGAGAATGTGATGACCTTTTCATCACTTGTTTTTAAAATGAATTTTGCATTTTTAGGCCTTAAAATCCTCTTTTAGCTTTACCTCGATTTGCGTGCGCAATCCGGGAGTGTAGCCGACAAGCTGTTATGTGAAAAATCTGTGAAATATTAAAATTTTGACCTAAAATGCATTTAAGTTGACTTCGGTCAATATTTTGAGTAAATGGACCTGGACCCGTGATCTGGCGATCTCGGAGGGTCCGTAGGAAAATATGGGACTTTGGCGTATGCCCGAAATCGAATTCCGAGGTCCCAAGCCCGAGAAATGAATTTTTAAAGAAAATTATTTTCTGAAATTGTTTAAAGGATTTGGAAATGGATTTTGATCAGAACATGTTGGTATCGGGCCTGTATTTTTGTTCCGGTGCCCGGTACAGGTCTTATATGGGGTTTAAGATAATACTGTGAAGTTTGGTAACAAATGGAATTCGTTTGATGTGATTTGGACCTTAATTACAAATTTGATGTTTTAAGAAGTTTGAAATAATGCATTGCTTTTGAGGTTTCATTCAATGTTAATAATGTTATTTTGGTGATTTGATCGCACAGATAAGTTCATAAGGTGTTTTTGAGTTTGTACATATGTTTGGTTTGGAGCCCCGAGGGCTCGAGTGTATTTCGGAAGGTTTTGGAGTTACAAAAAGTTGCAGGTTTTTTCCAGTTTCTGGTGTGCTAATACTTTCTTCTTCGCGTTCATGGGAGGACCCTAGCGAATGCCATGTGTTGTTTATGTTGATGGAAAATTCTTTCTACGCGAACACATAACATAGGTCGCGAAAGCGAAGCTTCGGGGGGGGGNGAATGCGAAGGCTTATGAGCCTGGGCAGGGGGAGGGGTATTATGCCTACGCGAACGCGACCACCTGGACACGAACGCAAGGGCTCGAGGAGTTACTGCTCCGCGAACGCGAGCCCACTTACGTGAACGCGAAGGTCTCCCAGGCTTGACTCATCGTGAACACAATGAGCCTATCACGAACGCAAAGACCAGTTTTGCCCAGTTATTTTAAGTTTCAAAAACAGAACACATTACGGGAATTCCACCATTTTTCATAAACTTCATCTTCTCCACACCTGTTGGGCGATTTTTGAAGAACCCCATCACCATAACCTCTTGGGTAAGTAATCTTTGACTTGTTTTCTTCCATTTTTATCAATACCCACTAGATTTCTAGGCCTAAAACATGAGATTAAGGGTAAAAAAAATTAGGGATTTGGGTAGAGTTAGGGCTTTTTGATTATTTGGGAATTTTACCTCATTTTGGGGTCGGATTTTGAAAACAAATTATATATTCGGGCTCGTGGGTGAATGGGTGATCGGGTTTTGGTCCGAATTTCATTTTTGACCAAGCAGGCCCGGGGTCAATTTTTGACTTTTTGGGAAGAATTGATCATTGGAATTGGATTGTTTAGCACTTATTGATGTTATTAAGTCAATTATGTCTAGATACAATTGATTTGGAGCCGAATTTGAAAGGAAAGGCGGTGTTTGAGGCTTGAGTTGGTCGTGGAAGTTCGAGGTAAGTGTTTGGTTTAACCTTAGCTTGAGGGATTAGGAATTGTGTCCTATTTTCTATCGGTTTCTTGTTGAGTACGACGTATAGGCATGGTGACGAGTATCTATACGTTGGTGTCGAGCATGACCGTGAGTCTTATATTGTGATTTTCCTGACTCCGTTGTACTATTCATGCCTTGTTAAAGGTTTCTAATTGTTGTGTAAAGTTGTCGAAAGAATTGTAACCTATGAACATTGAGGAGCGTTTGGTTCAAGTTATTTAGCGAATTGTGAAAGTATAAGTGATAATTGAACCTCTAGAGCATTGGCTCGAGTTGTGAAGTGAATCAAGAAGTAAAAGTGAGAAAGAGAAGAGATCATTGTATTGCCCCCTTGTCGGGCTATTGTTGAGTTGTGGTTTCCTTGCATTATGTTCTTAATTGATATTATGGATGCTTAGGTTGTTGATTCTTTATGTTGGGTAAGGATTACGGTTATAGCTGAGGTAGTTAGATATTGGACAAGTTTGGTTATATCAAAGGTAGTTAGGTGGTGTAACAAGTTTGGTTATAGCTGAGATAGTTAGATTTTCTAACAAGTTGGTTATAGCTGCTTCTCCCTTGCCAGGACATAATTACGTATGCTGTCGAATCCCTTGTCGGGATAGTGTAGACCTTGTTGATCCCTTGTCGGGACACTTGTTATAATTGTTGTTGATAATATATGTGGATCGGGTTGCACGCCGCAATAGTTATATATAGATCGGGTTGCACGCCGCAACAATATTATATGTGATCGGGTTGCACGTCGCAACAATATTATATGTGGATCAGGTCGCACGCCGCAACAATATTATATGTGGATCGGGTTGCACGCCGCAATAATGATAAATGATATGGATCGGGTTGCATGCCGCAACAGTGTTATTACATATTGGTATCGGGTTGCATGCCACAACAATGATAAATAATATGGATCGGGTTGCACGCCGCAACAGTGTTGTAATATATTGGGATCGGGTTGCACGCCGCAACAATTATTGATACAAGTGTGTTTATTTTGGATATTAGTTTCTTTTGTTCGCTGTGAATTCTAGGCTTCCCTTAGACTGTTACTCTAGATTTACTATTAATACTGGTATACCCCCGCAACATGTTTCCCCCTCCCATCTTTACTTGTTTACTCCTTCTTTACTTTCCGCTGTATATTATATAACTGCACAGGTTTATTTGGTAGTCTGGTCCTAGCCTTGTAACTACTTCGCCGAGGTTAGGCTAGGCACTTACCAGCACATGGGGTCGGTTGCGCTGATACTACACTCTGTACTCTTTTGTGCAGACCCTAGTGTTGTATACTTCAGACTGTAGTGGGATTGCTGATTCTTGTTCATCAGGCGACCCGAGGTAGTCATGCAGGTGTCCGCAGGCCTTGGTGTCTCCTTCTATCTACTATTCCTGTTTCTTTCATGCATTTCTAGAGACAGTGTTATAATTATTTCTTTCTGTCCTTTATTTGTAGTGTTCTTAGACCGTCTGTGAAACTGTGACACCAGTTCTGGGTAGTCAAGACTCAAACACTTGTATTGGATTCATGTTCAGATAGCTATTTGCTTTTTCTTCCACTTATGTTAAATTCCGCTATTTAAATATTATTAATTCGCAATTATTAATGAATATATAATGGGTAATAAGGTAAGTTGTGCAAATAATTGGCTTACCTAGCTCGTATTAGTAGGTGCCATCACGACTCCCAAGAGTGGAAAATTCGGGTTGTGACAACATGCAATAGCAAAACTAACAACAATAATGAACTAGCTAGCAAAGGCACAATTACAGAAGGTTCAAAATCCATGACAAGTAAATGCTATGGAGGGTGTCAACTTGTTTGTGAACAAAAGAAGACAAAGAGGTCAACAAAACCAAGGGAGTTCAGATTAATATGACCAAGACGGTGGTGGGTTCCAAGATGATGGGTATGATGAGCAGAATGAAGAAGTACAATATGTGAATAACTATCAGGGCCAAAGGGAAAATTCTTCTAACCAACATCAACAATGGAGATCCCAAGGCAATTGGGAAAATCAACAACAACAAGGGAATAGTAATTGGGGGAACAACAACCAAAATTCAAGTTGGGGCAAAAAGAACAATAACCAGAACAATTAGGATAATTGGAGTGGCAACAACAACAACAGGGGTGGAAACAACAATCAGTGTGGTTGGAACAATAACAATCAAGGAAACCGGGGGCAAGGCTTTCAAAGGCCCTCGGTGTATCAACAACCGAACAATCCACCCCCATTTCTATCCAAGGTCCTAGTTCATCCAACAATGAAATAGGGAGAATCGAAATGATGTTTGAATAGATGATGAAAAGGAATGCTGACTCTGATGCCCAGTTGGCATACCACAATACCTTAATCAGAAACTTGGAGGCTCAATTAGGCCAAATCTCCCATTCCTTGAATACTCACCCTAAGGGGGGAGGGGGGGTCTACCTAGTGATACAGTAGTCAACCCAAAGGGTGGGAACAATACCAAGCATGTAATGGTGGTATCTACAAGAAGTGGACGAGGTGGTGATGTGAATGCCTCCAAACAAAAAGAAATTTTGAATGTTGAAGTTGAGTTGCAAGAGGATGATATCCCTTTGGTGGTTGAGAATGTGATTGATGAGAACTTGAATGAGGAAGTGAGGATTGATATCCAAGATAACGAGGTGGAAACTTAGAATGACGTGAACTCATCTAGGGAACATGTAATAGACATACCGGAAATGGTTGTGCCTCAAGTCAAGGCTCCTTTGCCAAGGCCACCTCCACCTTATCCTCAAAGGCTCGCAAAGCAGAAAAATGAGAACCAGTTTAAGAAATTTATTGACATGATTAAGATCTTATCCATTAATGTGCCTTTGGTGGAGGCTCTAGAGCAAATGACGGGTTACGCCAAGTTCATGAAAGACTTGGTGACAAAGAAAAGGTCCATGGATTGTGAGACCATCAAGATGACCCACCAAGTTAGTGCAATAGTACACTTGATGGATCCGAAGCTAGAAGATCCTGACGCTTTCACCATTCCTTGCACCATTGGGAGTGTAGACTTTGCAAAAGCACTATGTGATTTGGGGGCAAGTCTCAACTTGATGCCTTACTCTGTTTTCAAGACTTTGGGTTTGGCAAACCGAGGCGGACTTCCATAAGATTGCAAATGGCATATAGAACAATGAAGAGACCATTAGATATAATTGATTATGTTCTTGTCTGGGTGGACAAATTTATCTTGCCGACTAATTTTGTAATTCTCGAATGCGAGGTCGATTATGAGGTGCCTATAATCTTAGGAAGACCTTTCCTTGCAACTGGGAAGGCTTTAGTTGATGTGAAAGCAGGGGAACTCACCTTCCATGTGGGTGATGAAAAAGTGGTCTTTCATGTGTGCAAATCAATGAAGCAACAAAATAGCAGGGAAGTGTGCTCCTTGGTGGATCTTGTCACGGAGGTGATCGTTGATGATACTAGTGCCATGATAAATGTGGAGGATTATCTAGAGGTGGTATTTTTGAACCTAGATGTAAATGAAGATGAAGGAAAGGTGGAGTGTGTCAATGCTTTACATGGTATGGGGTCTTATTCTTATAAGCCCTATAAGCTTTCTCTGGATCTTGAGAATAGAAAATCTCCCCCAAGAAAGCCCTCAATTGAGGAACCTCCCATTTTGGAGTTGAAGCATTTGCCTTCAAACCTCAAGTAAGAATTCTTAGGCCCTATTTCAACTTTGCAAGTTTTTCTTTCCTCTTGTTTTACTAACATGCATGTAGATGCCATATTGGCGGTGCTCCAAAGACGGAAGAAGGAAATTGGATAGACTTTAGCGGATATTCGGGGAATAAGCCCCGCCTTTTCCATGCACAAGATTATCTTGAATATGAGCAAAGCCCTCCATTAAACATCAAAGGAGGTTGAACGAGGCAATGCAAAAGGTTATTAAAAAGGAGGTGATCATGTGGCTTGATGTAGGGGTCGTGTAACCCATCTCAGATAGTTCTTAGACTTCTCCGGTGCAATGTGTTCCGAAGAAGGGTGGTATGACTATGGTAACTAATGATCAAAATAAGTTGATTCCTACCACGACTGTCACAGGATGGCGGGTGTGCATGGACTACCGCAAGTTTACCGAAGTGACCCGAAAGGATCATTTCCCTCTGCCTTTTCTTGACCAGATGCTAGATAAACTTGCGGGGCGTGCCTTTAACTGTTTTTTGGATGGGTATTTAGGCTACAACCAGATATTGATTGCCCTGGAAGATCAGGAGAAAACCACATTCACATGCACGTACGAGACCTTTGCATTTTCCAGGATGCCTTTTGGGTTGTGTAATGCACCGGCTACCTTCCAGCGGTGTATGATGGCTATCTTTACAGACATGGTAGAGGATTTCTTGGAAGTGTTTATGGATGACTTCAGCATGGTGGGTAACTCCTTTGATGAATGTTTGAAGAACCTTTATAAAGTATTGGCTCGGTGTGAAGAGATGAATCTTATGCCCAGCTGGGGAAAATGCCACTTCATGGCCAAGGAGGGCATTGTCCTCGGCCATAAGATTTCAAAGAACGGAATAGAGGTGAACAAGGCCAAAATTGAAATGATTTGAAAGCTTCCTCCCCCTACTTCAGTCAAGGGGGTTAGAAGTTTTCTTGGGCATGCAGGGTTCTACTAGAGATTTATCAAAGACTTTTCGAAGGTAGTAAATCCTTTGTGCAAACTTTTGGAAAAAGATGTGAAGTTCATGTTCAATGAGGAATGCATGATAACTTTTGAAATCCTCAAGTACAAGTTGACAACCACTCATATTATTACCGATCCCAATTGGAGCTCGCTTTTTGAGCGCATGTGTGACGCGAGTGATGTTGCGGTTGGAGTGGTCTTGGGTCAAAGAGTGAATAAAATGTTTCACCCGATGTATTATGCAAGCAAAACAATGAATGATGCTCAAGTGAATTACACGGTGATGGAAAAAGAGTTGTTGGCGATTGTGTTTGCAATGGAGAAATTTGGGCCCTATCTCATGGGGCTAAGGTGATAATTCATACTAACCATACTGCACTTTGCTACTTGATAACCAAGAAGGACTCCAAAGCATGATTTATGAGATGGGTTTTATTGCTGCAAGGGTTCGACTTGGAGATTGTGGATCGCAAAGGATGTGAAAACCAAGTGGCGGACCGTTTATCCCGCTTGGAGGAGGAGGGGAGGCCCCTTGACGGCCTTGAAATGAATGATTATTTCCCTGATGAGCAACTCCTCTCGGTATCAGCGAATAGCGTGCCATGGTTCGTGGATGTTGCCAACTTCCTTGTGACTGGTATTGTACCGTGTGAGATCTCTTCTAACCAAATGAAGAAGCTTAAATGGGATAGTTTGGACTACTATTGGGATGAGCCTTACTTGTTAAGATCTGCACTGACAGTGTGATTCGGAGATGTGTTCCGGAGGAGGAGCAATTGAGTAATTTAGAGGCTTTTCATTCCTCTCCCTACGGTGGTCATCATGGTGGGGTGAGGACATCTTCAAATATTCTTAGTTGTGGATTTTACTGGCCAACATTGTACAAACTTATAAAGAGATGTGACGAATGAAAAAGATCGGGTGGAATTTCAAAGAAGGATGAGATGCCTCTCACCACTATTTTCGAAATTGATATCTTTGATGTGTGGGGCATTGATTTCATGGGCTCGTTTGTTAGTTCATATGGCAACACATACATTCTAGTGACAGTTGACTATGTTTCAAAGTGGATTAAGGCCATGGCTTTACCCAATAATAAGGGTCGTAGTGTTGTTGCATTACTTAAGAAGAGTATTTTTACTAGGTTTTGCACTCCTCGAGCAATCATAAGTGATGGGGGTCTCATTTTTGCAATAGTGCTTTTGACACTTTGCATGCAAAGTACGGAGTCAATCACAAAGTTTCTACCCCTTATCATCCTCAGGCGAGTGGCCAAGTTGAAGTCTCAAATAGGGAAATCAAGAGTATATTGTCAAATACGGTCAATGCAAATAGGACTGATTGGTCAAAGAAATTGTATGATGCTCTATGGGCTTATAAGATCATGCCGCGACGTTAATCAGGCGCTTCTTGGGAGGCAACCCATGTGTTTTTACTTCTTTCTTTTTGATTTCATTCTTTGTGTAAGATCTGCTTTTGGACTAACTGGTTGTGAGATGTGTGTAGGTTTGTTTTGATGCAGGGCAGGACCAAATTGAAAAAATGTTGCACTCTCTGAAGTTTGGACTGCTGCAACGATGCATTTTTTGTGTAATTAACCGCGGTCAGTAGTGCCAAATGTGCCAAAATGATAAGTCTCTGAAGTTTCAACCACGGCCGCAATGCATTTTTCGTGGTCCTTGGTGCTTTATTTGCGATCTGTGGTGAAGTCCATGCAAGTGCCCGCCTAAGTTTCATAACCGCGGTTCGCGATGGATTTTCCGCAGTCCACGGTGGGTAAGTAGTGTGGGTCCCAGGTCTTTTTCTGTAAATAGACCCCCAGGCCTCATTTTACACTTTTTGCTCATTTTCATTCTAAAGAGGCCTAAACATTGTTCATCAAAACCCTAAGTTGCACAAATTCAAGTACTACTTTTCAATCATCTACATAGCACATCTGGTAACTTCAATCACTCATGAATCTTTAGTTTTGTTCTTATTTTCTTCTAAATTGATAGGTTTAATTTTTTTTCTATTTTCTTCTTTATTCGTTTTCTCTTAAATTAGTTGTAGGTAATGTTAATTAGATTAGGGCTAATTTAGTTCTAAATAGTGATTAACTACCTAGTGGGTTGATAATATGTTGATTAAGGCTAAAATGCACAAAAAATTAAAACCATAAGTCATTGTTGCTTCATTTTGCCTACCGCGACCGCGGTTGATTTTTTGCGGTCTGCGGTGCCTCTCCGCAACCGCGATGTATTTTTCTGCGGTCCACAATGGTGAAATTCAGAGAGGTATATTTGAAGGACTGTGGCCGCAATTGACATTTTGCAGTCCGCGGTGCCTTACTACGGCCGCGGTGCAGTTTTTTACGATCTGCGATAAACCTAAATTAGAGGATGGGTAGTCTGAATCCTACCCCACCGCAGCCATGGTGTAATTTTTTGCGGTCCGCGGTTGTCACTTTGTGGCTGCGATGTATTTTTTGTGGTCCGCGGTCTGCTATTTCAAGTGATATTCTGCACTGCTTCTTCTGGTATTGGTACTAATAATGTTCAACTAATTGTACTTACAGACAATGGTTAAACAAAGAGGAGGTGGTGACAAATAGAAAGTAAGAGGGAGTCCTCCCAGGGTAGAGGACGTGGAATGATAAAATTGACCCCATATGTTTGGAAAGCAATTGGGGAAACAAGAAAACTAATCAGAGCTGCAAATAGACCTGCTTCCCATTCTGAGGGAAGTGAGGATGTGCCCTCCCGGGAGGCATCACAGTCGGACTCAGTGCCGGAATGTGTACCCGAATTCCCGGAGAGACACAGGTTGAGAGATATACCTACCCCTCCAGACTCCCCTACTGCTCGTGCTTTAGTTCAAATTTCTTATGGGTCGTTTGTGGGATCAGAGGAGAGCAGTAATAGTGCATCTTCTACTTCACCTACAGCTTCAAAACCCTGTGAGGATCCAATTGATGAAGAAGAAATAAAAGAACCCCAAATTGGGGGTATGGAAAGAACTAGAAACCCGGAGTCTTGGAAAAAGAGATTTGTTAGTGAGGTTGTCTACCACAAGTTCCGAGAGTGGTGGCCTCAGAGGAAATTGATTCTTTTGCGACAATTTATTAAGAGGACCTTTTGCCTCATAACCTTAAGGTGAAGAAGCAATTTAGAGAGTGACGGGGCTGGGAATATTTTACAAGCAAAGTCTGGGATGCAAACAAGCACTTAGTCAAGGAGTTCTACCCGAATGCTGCCCATATCAAAAAGGGCACTAAAGTGACTAAGGTACGAAACTTGAAGATTTTATTTGATGGAATGTTCATAAATGACTACTTGGGCTTCGTTGAGGAAGATGAATCACTATACTTGGTAAAATGTGGCATTGGATGAGGCATCCCGTCCATGGTTATCAGAATATTTGACACTCCCGGGTACTACCCTAGCAAGGTTGATAGCAGGGGTTCCAATTATGAGGAACGCCCTAACTTCGAGGCGAAGGGGAGGAAGAATTTTTTTTGCATCATGCTAGACCCCATTATCCATGAAAACTCCATGCCAATCTCCAGGGCGATATTGGTGGCTTTTATTATGGCGGGGTACCCGATTAATGTCGGGAATGTTATGTCTGGTGTGATCACCAGGGTGGTCAATGAGGCTGATAGATCATAACCTTTCCCAAACTTCCTCAATTAGGGTATAAGATGATGAAAATCTCTCACAAAAGGGTCCTAAAATCACAATGCACAGTTAGTGCTTGATAGTATACCTAAATGAGCTAGAATCTTAATCATGTCTCTAATTCTCAGTTCAATTTGTGATTTTCATAAAATAGATTGAAGTTTCTAAGGGTCCCAGAATTTTGTAAGAATATAAAGAAAGCTCTATTAAGGTATGTATGGCTAAAATCCCCTTTTACTAGAAATTGAGCTCCATTGCTGTATATGCAAATGTGGTAAAACTGAAACTGGATAGATGAATTGATTGATATTTGACATGAATTGGTTTTGCAACTGTACATACGTGATAAGGATGTCCCGATATGTTTAATATAATATCCTTGCTAATTTAAAGATATGTGAAGAATAAAAACCATGTGTTGGAATGCCTAGACCTCACTGTCAGGATTTAAACTGAGATTGTCATGACAACTATGTGAAATCTCATCTATGTTTACACTTGAATTGCTCTTGCTTGTGCCTGTTATCCTAACTTGCAATATTGGTATTGAAAGTGGCATGATGTGAAAATTGTGGCCCTAAGTGCCACTGAATTGACATGATATATATGAAATAAAGAATCAAATGAGAGGATTAATGAGAAACGGACAACACCTAGGTAAGGCGGCCTAGCCGATCAGGCTGTGACCGGACACCATGCTGCACTCATGGTGGTAATGTGATGATATTGAATTCCGAAAAAAGGAAATGAGATGGTGATTGAGGTATATGTCTCAAATGAGGCAACCTAGCCGATGGGGTCGTGATCGGACTCCGCTCGAGACAGCGGTGGTATTGTGATCAATGATGAACATATGAAATGGCCCAAACTAAAGTTATGGAAATCATGCGAAAGTTGTGTGATTCTTTATTTGATGATGTGGTGTTCGATTAAAGCTTTGATTGTCCCTTGTGATTTCCTTGTTCTTGTATGATAGTTCTTTCTAATAAAATGGTGTTTAGTTATACATACTAGTACTATTCTATGGTACTAACGCCCTTTTTTCCGGGGGCGCTACATTTTAAATGAATATAGGTGGCTCCATAGTGGACAGTGCCGATCGCGCGTAGCGGAGTATCCTCCTCTTATAGTCTTGGTAAGCCCCTTTTTCCTCCAAGGGGTTATGTTGCACATCTTGTGTTGTAGATTCCCACTTTTGAGGTATAGTCGAGGCTTTGTTGTCGGCATTTTCATACTTGTCTTTTGTATCCTTAAAGGCTCCGTAGATATTTGTGTGGGTTATGTACGGGTGTTGGATGGGTCTATGAGCTAGGTTTTAATCTTAAACTCTTGTTTCTCTAAATTGTAATTGTATGAAATCTTGGAAGGTTAACTACGGTTTAACGTTGTGATATAGAATGAACTGTCAATGTTGAATGTTCAATCTCTCATATTGTCTAAATAAACGAAAGCATGTTTCCCCTAAGCACATTGAGTTAAGTAGAAGGTGTTAACAAGGCTTTCTCAGTTAGTATCACTCGATTCAGCGTCGGTCGCGCTGCCGAGGTTGGGGCGTGTCAAAAGATCAGAGAAGATGCAATCCTAGAGTTTCAAGTAATGCGACCTGTGGTAGATTCTTCATGGACACGGTAGCCTCATCACGTCTGCAGTCCATTTGTTGCAGTCCACAAAGAAGGGATTCACAGAGCCAGGATTTTGGAAATTTCAAGACATCGCTGACCGCGGTGCATTTTGTACGGCAGCGGTAAAGCCATCGCGAGCGCAATCCATTTATTGCGGTTCGCAATGGCTAGATTCATAGAATAAAGATTTGAAGCCAAAAAGCCTCACCGTGGCCGCCGTCCATTTTTCGCGGTCTGCGGTACCTCCGTCAGGGGCATTTTAGTCCAGAAAATTATCGCCTTGTATAAATACTTCTTTTTCAGATTTTTAGGGTATTTTATATGTAGTTGAGCACGTGAAGGCCGTTTTAAACCTATTTTGAGTAATTTTGTAGCTAGTTCAGCATTGAATCTTCGAATCTTAGCTTGTAATTATATTTTATGGGTTATTCTTCATCTAAATATCTGATTTCTTCTATTATTATGAGTAGCTAGACTCATTAGCTAGGGTTGTGGCTCAACCCTAGTATGTGTATTTGATGGGTCTCTTGCTTTAGGGCTTAGATGTTTATGGGTTGTTGATATTTAGCCTGATTTGTGTTTTTCATGTTGAATTAGTAGTTGCAAACACTAATTTGTGCCTTTTGGACTTGGGCTCTTCTTGAGAAAGAGAGTTTGAGTCTAAGAAAATTAGGCCAACAAGGAATTGGGGCATATTCAAGAGATTGATATCCCTAATTAAAGGGTTACACCTAGAGATAGTAATACCCAACTTGAGCCTATATTGTTTGCACAAGTTTGACACCCAATTGGTCTTGAGAAAGCCAATTAGGGAAAAGTCACTCAAGCTACCGAGAGGTATAGAGTGAGTAGTTTCATGCATTGGCTATATCGCACTCCCCAAACATAACAACTTTGCCTTAGACTTTAGAGCCCATCAAGTATTCACCTAGGGGAAATTCACTTCCCTAGTGTCTTTCCATAAATCAAGAAAACCTCACAAAAATATAACAAACCTAGCTTAATTTCAGCATCATTAGTGATAATATAGATTAGTGAACCATCAATGCATTTTTAGAAGTGTAAACAATTACTTTGCATGTTACTAGTATAGATATGAGCTGTCACACCTCCTCTTTTCCTATACCCCGACAAGGGTATAAGGGAGTTTTTCCAATCTAATTGACAATCAAAATGGGATTATTTATATTAATTTAGAGTCGCCAGTCGGGATAATCTATGGTGTACTAAGTCATCGGTTCTAAAATCCCGAATCGAGGAAGTTGACTCTTATTTTGGTCTGCGAACATAGAAATTCGGGCAAGAAACTCTGTTAACCCGGGAGAAGGTGTTAGGCATTCTCGGGTTCCGTGGTTCTAGTACAGTCGCTTTGATCATACTTGGCTTAATAAAATTGTTTAATTACTAATTTTAGAACCTATGTGCATTTGCCTTTTTTTATTAAGAAATTATCTTGAAATGGGTCACACGTACGTGTACCCGTTTGTTTGGCACGTCAAAAATTATGTCACGCGAATGTGTCCACAATTAATAATGCTTTATTATTATTAAAAAAGTTTGGCCGAAGTTGCGCGAACGCATACTCCAATTTCGTTTTTTAGAAATCGTAATCATGTCACGTGAACGTGTCCACAATCACAATGGTAATTATACGTGCCTAAAGCATACTACGAATATTATTTTTAATATCTAAGTCATAAGATTAATACGAGGGCCATGGATGATTAAATTGTGGATGGCGCACCTCGAACTGTATGAACTAAATTTAATTAAATGGGACTATATTAATAACACATTTATTATTATTGAGGAAGTTGGTCGAAGTTGCGTGAGCGCATATTCCAAATTAATTTTAGAATCGTTATTATGTCACATGAACGTGTACATAATCACAATTGTATTTTTAAACGTGCCTAAAGGCTTTTCTATGAATATTCATTTTAATAACTAAGCTAAAGTATTTGTGAGGGTCATGCGTGATCTAATTATAGATGGCACACCTCAATTCACTTTTAAGAAATTATATTTAGCCAAATCACCTAGAGATACTTGGATTTCACCTAATTAAGTTCTATCTGAAATTACTATAAGCAACCCACACGGAATATCATATCAGCATAAACGTTTGGGGGGGGGGAAATTCCAGACTTGTAATAAGTCCATAAATAACAAAAAACTTTTAATGGGGGACTGGACTCAAGGGAAAGCCCAAGGTTGAAACTAAAAATACCGGAAGCATCAAGGGCTGAACTGGGCCAGAAACAAAAGCCCAAGCATACGAATTATTGTGACTATTTAAAGCAATTTTCAGTATATCGTCAACTAAAGATCGAAATAAGTACTAAACGAATATAAAGGAAACAAATAATCAATATCAATCTGAAACGCCCCAGCTTGAGACTGAGCCACTTGAATCTGGGCCCAATGTGCAACACAAAGGTTCAAAACCACACTATAGATGATTCCGACCAGGCCATCCGTCTAGGCCCATTCCTGTCCTAAGTCATTTTCTAGAGATGGTTGGCCTTATGACTACAACTAAAAACCTTTTAATAAATTCCGGGAATCAAAGATGTTTAACTACATATTACAAGTGCTAACTAACAGGCAGAATTAACACAACATTAATTGAAATCCCTAACTAGTCGCATAAGACATAGCCATACAATCCTTTTCATAAAAGACATAATTCTATATAAGAACAGAACTATAACTTAGGATTTTTAAATCAATTAAATGAAAAGATGAAAACCATACACTAAAGAATAACATTCATCTTCATGACTTTTCAGCATAAAAAGATTAAAACTACTACATAAGCATGAAACCTCTCGCCGAGTTCCAAACTATCATACTAGACTTGAGACCCTAAATAGATTTGAGGACAGGATACATAGAAAGAAAACAGTAAAAAAGAAAAGAAGAAACACATAAAATAAGCTAACATTACTACAAAGACTAACAGAACTTAAAAAAAGCAGGTGAACAAGTTTCATCCAGTAATAATATGTCATTCAATTTCCACATTTGATTACATATTTGCACTTCAAATGTTGTTCAGGATCCAAGAAGTACCTGGAGGTCAAAATAAAGCAAAAGAGAGTGAGGATTTCAACAAAGGAAAGGTGTGAGTAAGGCAGCAAAACCAACAGCAAACACTACTCCTTTAGTCCATCTTTAAACCCAGATAAACTAGAAATTCCTTGAAACCTTTAAGTTCTTACTAACAGTGAAGACCAAAGAGCAATTCCAAACAATTTTTGACCAAAAATGATGCAGAAACTTTGAGTCTTTTTCAGGGTATCCCAGGTCTGATTTTTGAGTGAAAGAAAGGTCTATATATAGCCCTTTTTGGGTGCCATGTGCTGCTGAAAACAGAATGGGAATCATTTCCTCCCAAGGAATCTTTTTTAACAGAATTGGGACAGCTAACAGCCTTTGATTGGCTCCAGCACTTCTGCTGGACAAAGTTGGGCCAGCTGCCCAGGTTCTAGAAACTTCCTAAAAGAAAATCTGATTTTCCTTTTTCAAATTATCCTTCCAAGATTTCTATTGTTCAATTATCACCCTAAGAGTTTCTTAACAGTTACTAACTAGGCAAACAATACAAAATATAAAGCTATGAGTAAAATTAAATCAAACAGTCATTAAAGGGTGAATGCCCGGACCCTTAAATCAACAAAGGTCCTATTTCATGATGAACTTAATGGCCATTTGAAAAATCCGTCTACAATCAATTGATCATCTAGCACTGAAATCTTAAAACAAAAGGAAAGCCTAAAAATCTAATTCATGCAATTAGGACCATGGATTATAACAGAAGCAACAAAATAAGAAGAACGATAAATCATGATAACATTTGACCTAGCCCAACAGAGATCTAATTTAATCAAATAAACAAAAAAAACAACCTACTAATTTGAACAAACAAATAAAACAAAACTAAAGAAGAAATGATGAGATATTGGCTAACCGAAAAAGGCCTGGTGATTGAATCCAAACAATGAGTAAGAAGGGCGGAGAAGCAGTAATTAATCAAAGTAGCTGTGGCTCTCAAAATCGAAACAAAACTCATGTTAATCAAAGGCTCTGGACGAGAACTCTTGGTTAACAGGAGTCTTGAGCCGTATTTAACTCTGAAGGCAAAGAGTCAGTCTTAGAAGAACTAGTTTTTTTTTTCAATTTTCAGATCCAATTTCGGGGAGTTAGAAAGTGTTTTTGGGGAATTTGATGATGGATTTGGAAAGATGAGGGGACATGGGTTGCCTAGTATCAATTTGGGGATGTTTGGAGGAATTAGGTTTTTGGGACTCCGATCTTAAATCTAAGATTCGAACAATTGGGTGAATCTTTGAGGGAAGTGGTTCGGATATTCTGAGAGAGAAGGTGACAGGGAGTTTGGGGTCTAAATTTGGGGTGGATTGGGGTGCCGGAACCGCTGTGAGATGATTCCCGGCAGGTGGTTGACAGCGAAGACGATGGGATTTTTTAAAGCGGTAGCTAGGGTTTCTATTCTCTAAACTTGAGAGACGGGGAATAAGGGGGAGAATGGAATAAGGAAGGGGGTGCTGGTTCGGACAGTTTTATATGGTAGAGTGGGTTAGTTCCTGTCCGTCTGGTCAGATGGAATCAACAGGCGAGATTGAAAGGGCGAATATGCAGCCGTTTTGATTAATTGGGGGGAGGGGGAGCTGGACCGGGTTAAAGGTTGGGCTAGGCAGATCTGGGTAAAAAAAGATTGTTTGGGTTTTCGTTGAATTGGCCCAAATTGGGTTTAAAAACAAACTCTTCAATTCCCTTTTCTTTTTGTTGTCTTTTCTTTTCTTCTTTTAAAAAAAGTTAAATTCTAAATTATTCTAAATTGCAAAATTAAACTATTACCAAATCACAATAATTATAAAAATTACTCAGTCCTAAATTAAAAGAAAAAAATCAACACTCTGAAAGGAAAAAAAGAAAGAAAAATGAGCAATTTTTGTGATTTTCATTTTTAGCAACACAAATAGTTAACTAATTAATCTTAAAACTATAAAAACAAAATCTACATGCAATGCATGGTATTTTTGATATTTTTCAGGATTTTTAACAAAAGTAAACATGCAGAGAAATGCAAACAATTAGCACAAATTCCCACAAAATCCTATGAAATTGCAAAAAATGGAAAAAATTATTTTTCTTGTACTTTATGGGAGTGACTCCTACAGGGAAAAAATCACGTACTCACAGCTACCCCTTTTTGCTCGAAAATATGAAGAGTTTTTGTGTAAAGATAAAGTGAGCGGATACGAGTGATTTTTGCCCGTTTGAACACTCCATAGGAAGTATTTTTGAAAGATTTGACCGCACCTTACTTCCGAGGTTGCCTACATATCCTTTGCTACAAAGGAATCATGTCGGTGTAGTTCGGGAAGTCTCGATAGCTGGGTCTACCGGGAAGCCGTGATTTTACTGTTGCTGCTATTGCTACTGCTTGCTGAACTCCTTATTACACCGGAGCAATATAAAAAGAAACTAGGCTATACTATGATCTATGAATTACAAGGATCCTATCTACACATCTTCAAACTTGATCTTGCAGCTTCTACAGTTTTGTTGTGCATCTTGAACTGTTGACCTGTACTCTCGAGGTGAGCTTCCTTTGTTCCCGACTTGAATTACATTGCAAAGTGAATTCCCTTATTCTCAAGGTGGGTCCATGATTGCCAACACTTAAACTGTCTTCCTTCGAAACTTGGACTGCTTCCCTTATTCCCAGGTGGGCGCCTGATTGCTGAAGACTTGAACTGTGTTCCCTTGTTCTCCAAGTGGGCGCCTGATTGCGAAAAACTTGAGTTGTATTCCCTTGTTCTCCAGGTGGACGCCTGATTTCCAAAACTCGAACTGTACTCCCTTGTTCTCCAGGTGGGTGCCTGATTAACAAAACTTGAATTGTATTCCCTTGTTCTCCAGGTGGGCGCTTGATTTCCAAAACTTGAATTGTATTCTCTTGTTCTACAGGTGGGCGCTTGATTGCCAAAACTTGAACGGTATTCCTTTGTTCTCCAGGTGGGCGCCTGATTGCCAAAACTTGAACTGTATTCCTTTATTCTCTAGGTGGGCGCCTGATTGCCAAAACTTGAACTGTATTCCCTTGTTCTTCAGGTAGGCGCTTGATTGCCAAAACATGAATTGTATTCCCTTGTTCTCCAGGTGGGCGCCTGATTGCCAAAACTTGAACTGTATTCCCTTCTTCTCCAGGTGGACGCTTGATTACCAAAATTTGAAATGTATTCCCTTGTTTTCCAGATGGGCGCCCGATTACTAAAACTTGAATTGTATTCCCTTGTTCTCCAAGTGGGCGCCCGATTCCCAAAACTTGAAATGTATTCCTTTGTTATTCAGGTGGGCACCCGATTACCAAAACTTGAACTGTATTCCCTTGTTCTCCAGGTGGGCGCCCGCATGATTACCAAAACTTGAAATGTATTCCTCTGTTCTCCAAGTGGGCGGCTGATTGCCAAAACTTGAATTGTATTCCCTTGTTCTCCAGGTAGGCGCCTGATTGCCAAAACTTGAAATGTATTCCCTTGTTCTCCAAGTGGGCGCCTGATTGCCAAAACTTGAATTGTATTCTCTTGTTCTCCAGGTGGGCGCATAATTACCAAATATTCCCTTGTTCTTCAGGTGGGAGCCTGATTACCAAAACTTAAAATGTATTCCCTTGTTCTCCAGGTAGGCGCCTGATTACCAAAACTTGAACTATATTCCCTTATTCTCCAGGTGGGCGCCTGATTGCTAAAACTTGAACTGTATTTCCTTGCTATCCGTGTGGGTGCCTGATTGCCAAAACTTGAACTGTATCCCCTTGTTCTCCAGGTGGGTGCCTGATTATCAAAACTTGAAATGTATTCCCTTATTCTCCAGGTGGGTGCCTAACTACCAAAACTTGAATTGTATTCCCTTGTTCTCCAGGTGGGTGCCTGATTGCCAAAAACTTGAACTGTATTCCCTTGTTCTTCAGGTGGGTGCTTGATTACCCAAACTTGAACTGCATTCCATTGTTCTCCAGGTGGGCGCCTGATTGCCGAAACTTGAACTGTATTCCCTTGTTCTCCAGGTGGGTGCCTGATTACCAAAACTTGAACTATACTCCTTTGTTCCCCAGGTGGGCGCCTGATTACCAAAACTTTGAACTGTATTCCCTTGTCCTTCATGTGGGAGCCTGATTACCCAAACCTGAACTGCATTCCCTTGTTCACCAGGTGGGTGCCTGATTGCCGAAACTTGAATTGTATTCCCTTGTTCTCTAGGTGGCGCGTGACTACCACAACTTGAACTATACTACCTTGTTCTCCAGTTGGGCGCTTGACTGCCAAAACTTGAACTATATTCCCTTGTTCTCCATGTGGGTGCCTGATTACAACAGAATAGACAAAACAAAGAACTTTTCTGCCCCAGTTTGGTAGTTGGGCACATTTGTGAATGTTAATTGAATCATGTTACTCAATATCCCTAAGAATTTAAAAGCTAGACCCCATTATCCAGGAGGGTCCTGAAAATTAAAATTGAATCTCATCTTAAGAATGAAAACTTCAGAGCTAAATCCAACTTCCTAAAGGTGAAACTTATTATAAATCACATTATCTAATTGAGGTTTTAAAATTAAGTCCCATTATTCAGGAGGGTCCTGAAAATTTCCAATTGAATCTCATCCTATGAAGAAAACTTCAAAGCCAACTTATATTTCCTCAAGGTAGAGCTTATGCTAGATCTTGTTACTCATGAATGTTTTGAATTTTAACTAAGTCCCATTGTCCAGGAGGGTCCTAAAAACTTCAAATTAACTCCCATTATCCAGGCGGGTCCTGAGAATTTACGGTCGAACCTATCCGTTACATGCTTTCCTTACGGAGGGTTCCTCCAGAACAAACAAGATTTCCTGACCCTATTTCAATCAAAGAAAACTTTATCAGTTTGAAATATGTGATGGTTAGTTTTTGGCATTCTTGCTAAAGGTGGCTTTTCCATTGCCGTGCTTTGTTCTAACCGACTGCTTTTAACTGGCCAAGAATGTTTTACTTTTTGACTGAATCTCAACTACAGGACCCTGAATGACCCGAGTGTTCTATGCCTAACCTACTATTTTGCATTTTGTCCGTCCTACCTGAGCCTCTATATTTTCCATAAAATTCCCAAAGTCGCACTTCGCTTTGTGCAATTTGGAAGTTGGTAGTAAGCTTTGAAGTCCTCTCTTACTTTCTTAAACAAGGCTGACATTGGAAAACCTTAGAGAAATAAACCCAAAAGAAATGAAATGCAATGACTTCGAGAGTTAGGAATAAAGAAGAAAATCCAAAACTGGATGACTGTTTGAGGGAGAAAAAGAAGAAAACTTATCTGAGTGAGGCAGCTGGCACCAATGATCATGACATGTATTTCAGATTAATCAGCCCAGCCCGTTCAACCAATCACCTTTCAGTTGTCATACTTTATACCTCGGGATTTCCATAACCCAATCTCTTCGCCAATTCACTGACCTTGTTCGTCTTACGGTGCCTTGAAGGGTTTTCACCAACAAACCTCTCTCATTTGTTCATCTCTCAACTCACTGTCGCCTTACGATGCCCGTGAAGGTTTTCACCAATAAGATTCTCTCATTTTAATTTCTCTCATCTTTCTATCGTTCTAAGGTGTCCGTTAGGGTTTTCACCAACACAAATCTCTCATTTATTCATTTTCCTTGTACAGAATGGAGGGTTGCCCTTGATGTGGATCGTACCTCTATCTCGCTTGACTTGGCATTCTCAAATATTGGTCAGAAGGTCTTTCTTTGGACCGTAATGTGGGCTTTTGGATGGGGTTAGAAAGAAAGGATAAAGGCTCAAAACAACTTGAATGGGTTCATAATTACCACTTTTGGAATAAGATCTTTTACCAAAACCACAACTTTTGCCCCAGTTTCTTTGCTTGGGGGCTTTTGAATGTTTATTTTGATGGGACTGAACCGTGAGGCTACCTATGTATCCTTAAAAGGAATCAGGTTGAATGTGCATGTCATAGGAATTGCTTTGTTTTTGTACTTTTCTTTTTTCTCTTTCTTTTTTTTTCTTTTCCTCTTTTTTTCCTCTTCTCATTTTTTTCACTTTTTTCATTCTTTTCTTTCTATTTTTCTCTTATCTTTTCCTCTTTTCCTTCTTTATTTACCTTTTGTGTCCGTATTTATGAACTTTGCTACTAATTCCAAAGAGGGGTATAAAATAAAATAAATAAGGCTCAAACGGGTGACAAAGGGTAAAATGTTTAGATAGCAGAATAAAATACCTTTGTCATTCTAATCTTCAAAATATGCCAAGTATAAACAAACATAATTTAAACCAAACAAATCATACATAATATCTTTTAACTACGTCAGAATTGATAGCCATATCTACACATTTCCCTTCTATATCTGTTAAATACAAAGCACCATTGGACAACACTTTCATTACGATGAACGACCCCTACCAATTTGGGGAGAACTTGCCTTTTGCTTCAGCTTGATGTGGAAGGATGCATTTTAATACTTGTTGACCCACTTCGAATTTCCGGGGACGCGCCTTATTGTTGTATGTTCTTGCTATTCCCTTTTGATACAACTGGCCATGACACACTCCTGCCAGTCTTTTCTCGTCGATCATACTTAATTGCTCCAAACGAGTTTTGATCCAGTCATTATCATCAATTTCGGCTTCAACATCAGTTCGAAGAGATGGAATTTCAACTTCTGCAGGTATCACTGCTTCAGTGCCATATACCAACAAACAAGGAGCTGTACCTACAGAAGTGCGAAAAGTAGTGCGATAATCTAACAAAGCAAAAGGCAACCTCTCATGCCATTGCTTGGAACCTTGCACCATTTTCCGAAGTATCTTCTTAATGTTCTTGTTGGCTGCCTCGACTGCTCCATTTGCTTTGGGCGGTACGGGGTAGAATTTTGATGCGTAATCTTAAACTGTTGACATATTTCTTTCATCAGATGACTGTTAACGATTACCACTATTATCTATGATGATCAGCTTTGGGATTCCTAATCGAAAAATGAAATTTGAATGAACAAAATCGACCACCGCCTTCTTGGTTACAGACTTGAAAGTCTTAGCTTCAACCCATTTAGTGAAATAATCGATGGCCACCAGAATGAACCTGTGTTCGTTTGATGCCGCGGGCTTAATTGGTCCATTAACATCCATGCCCCAAGCAACAAAGGGCCACGGTGCGGACATTGTGTGCAACTCAGAGGGTGGAGAATGAATCAAGTCTCTGTGTACCTAGTATTGATGACATTTACACACAAAGCTGATGAAATCTTGTTCCATGGTGAGCCAATAATACCCTGCTAAAAGAATCTTCTTTGCCAGAACATACCCGCTCATATGCGGCCCACAAACTCCGTAATGTACTCGGTCATGGTAGTCGTGGCTTGCTTAGCATCGATGCACCTCAACAACCCGAGATCTGGAGTTCTTTTGTACAAAATTCCTCCGCTCAAGAAAAATCCACTAGCCAAACGTCGAAGTGTTCTCTTTTTATCACCTATGGCTTGTATTGGATATGCTCCCATTCTGATGTACTCCCTGATGTCGTGGAACCACGGTTTACCATCGAGTTCTTTCTCAACCACATTACAATAGGCATGCTGATCATGAACTTGAATATGCAGAGGGTCGACATAAGCTTTGTTCGGATGGGGCAACATTGACGCCAAGGTAGCCAAAGCATCGACAACCTCATTATGGATCCTTGGAATATGCCTGAACTCTATTTATTGAAATCGATGGCAAAGGTCATGCAAACATTGTCGATACGGTATGAGTTTTAAATCCCGTGTCTCCCATTCTTCTTGAATCTGGTGCACCAGAAGGTCCGAGTCTCCCAAGACCAAGACTTCCTGGACTCCCATGTCTACAACTAACCTCAAGCCCAAAATAAATGCCTCATACTTAGCCATGTTGTTTGTACAATAGAAACGGATCTGAGCCATAATAGGGTAGTGATGCCCTGTTTTAGAAATAAGCACGACTCCTATCCCCGACACCTTTCATGTTAGCGGCTCTATCAAAGAAAAGTTTCCAACCTAGTTTTTCAACCTGCTCCACCTCGTCAATATGTATCACCTCCTCATCGGGAAAATAAGTTCTCAATGGTTCATACTCCTCGTCGACCAAGTTCTGGCCAAATGATCGGCCATGCTTGGGATTTCATCGCTGTCTGAGTCACATAGATAATATCGAACTCTATGAGCAAAATCTGCCACTTTGCCAGTCTTCCTAGGGCATAGGCTTCTAAAAGATATACTTTAGAGGATCCAGGTGAGAAATGAGGTAAGTAGTGTAAGAAGACAAATAATGCTTCAACTTTTGTGCCACCCAAGTCAGGGCGCAACATGTCCTTTCAAGGGGAGTGTACTTAACATCATAGGATGAGAACTTCTTGATGAGATAATAGATGAATTGCTCCTTCCTTCTAGTGATGTCATGTTGACCCAATACACAACTAAACAAATTGTCCAAGACTGTCAAATAAGGAATTAACGGCCTCCCTGGTTCCGGGGAGACCAACACAGGTGGGTTTGACAAGTATCCCTTGATCTTATCGAATGCCTCCTGGCTCTCATCATTCTATTTGACCACAACATCCTTCTTCAACAACATAAAGATGGCCTCACAAGTTGTCGTGAGTTGAGCAATAAACCTGCTGATGTAGTTTAATCGCCCGAGAAAACTCATCACCTCAGTCTTATTCCTTGGAGGTGGCAATTCTCGGATAACTTTGATCTTCGATGGGTCCAAATCAATGCCTCGATGACTAGCTATGAATCCCAAAAGTTTTTTGGATGGAACACCAAAGCGCACTTGGCAGGGTTGAGCTTAAGATTTCACCTGCGGAGCCTTTGGAAAAACTTCCTCAAATTCCCGACATGGTCGGCCTGTTGGAATTTACGATCACATCAACCACATAAACCTCAATCTCCTTATGTATCATGTCATGGAACAGAATATTCATTGCCCTCATGTAGGTTGCCCCACCGTTCTTCAAACCAAATGGCATTACTAGAAGCAATAAGTTCCCTATGGTATGATGAATGCTGTCTTTTCTGCATCTTCCTCATCCATCAAAATCTGGTGGTATCCCGCATAGCAATCCACAAAAGAGCCGATCTCATGCTTGGCACAGTTGTTAATCAGAATGTGAATATTTGGTAATGAAAAATTATCTGTCACGCCCCAGACTCGAGGGACATGACCGGCGCCCGACCGGGAAGCCCCAACCAGGCGGACCTGGGTGCCTTTCCTACCCCACGTGTTACCCCATGTTTTCCTTACTTAATAATCTCAATAACTAGTCATATAATTAATTTAAAACACCTTTTGCGAAATATACAAACATACGTGACAGTTAGTGAAGTTATTAATTCGTTGTCCAACAAAAGAAACATGGATATACAAAAGCTTCTAACCCACATCCACTGTCTACGGAGCCTCTAAA
>MU726079.1:74345-100794 GCA_026770625.1 Nicotiana glauca
GAATACCTGGAATTATGAGCCTCCGCCATCACCCTCTCCCGAAGCTTATCCACATCTGGGACACATAGCCTACCTTGACACCGCAATACACCATCCTCGTCGCCGAGTGAAAATGCCGAAGTCTTGTTATTCAAAACTGCTTCCTTCATTTGAGCCAATGCTGGATTAATAAACTGCTTTTCCTTGACCTCCGCTACGAGAGACGATTCTGCTCCATTATGCACCACAATATTCCCCTCGTCTGATGTCGAAAAGCAAACCCCTAAACTGGCCAATTGATAAACCTCCCGAGCCAAGGGCTTGTGATCCACTCCCAAATGAGCCAAACTACCCATAGGTTTCCGACTGAGAGCGTCGGCCACCATGTTTGCCTTCCCTGGATGGTACAAAATGTTCATATCATAATCCTTGAGCAATTCTAACCACCGTCGCTTCCTTAAATTCAGTTCCTTCTGCTTGAACAAATATTGGAGACTCTTGTGGTCTGAGAACACATCCACCTGGACCCCATAAAGATAATGCTGCCATATTTTCAAAGCAAACACAACTGCCGCAAGCTCCAAATCATGCGTTGGATAATTCTTCTCGTGATTCTTGAGCTGCCTCGAAGCATACGATATAACCTTCTTATGTTGCATCAACACACATCCCAAACCTACCCTGGAGGCATCGCAATAAACCACAAATCCTTTCGTGCCTTCTGGCAAGGCCAATATTGGCGCCAAGGTCAACCTTGACTTCAGTTCCTGAAAAATTTTCTCACAAGCGTCGGACCATTGGAACTTAGCTGCTTTCTGCGTNTAGATAATATGAGGAACAAATTTTGAAGAAAAATGAACCTTCTCTCAAGAACCCCTCCTCCATCTCTCTTGTTTTTGCTCAGAAAAATGGTTAAAAATGAGGGGTTAGGGTGTTTTATTAGAAGGGGGTCCGGTTTTAAATTTTAGAAAATAGAAGCCCGAGCAAGATCTGTGGTCGCACTATGCGATCGCAGAATTGGAATGCGGTCCGCATATTGGACCGCAGAACTGACCCCAATCATTGGACATCTCTTCCTGGGTATGCGGTGGAAATGCGGTACACATACTGATTATGCGGTCACATAATGGACCGCATTTTTAACATCAACTTAGGCTAACTCTCTGATTAACTATGTGGCAGGAATGCGGTCCGCATATTGATTATGCGGTCGCATAATGGACCGCATTTTCAACTTCAATTTTTACAACTCTTCTGCTTCACTCTGCGGCAGGAATGCGGTCCACATAGCTGATATGCGGCCACATTTTGGACCGCATAAATGATAATTTTCTGGAAAATTGATTCTTTTGATTTTTAAAGGCTTAGATCACTACCAAGGGTCCGACACATTCCTAACACATATTCGCAGTCGACACCACGAGTTACTAAGTTTTGAGGCCAAAAATTATTTACGGGACCTTACATTATCCTTTGGACTTGCTTTGTTGAGATTGCAGTAATCAACGCACACCCTGGTCTTGCCATCCTTCTTTGGTACTAGCACAACATTAGCTAACCAAGTGGGATATCGCGTGACTCAAATGACTTTTGCATCCAATTGCTTTGTGATTTATTCCTTAATCTTCATACTCATATCAGTTTTGAACTTTCTTAATTTCTATTTGACAGGAGGGAATGTCGGGTCAATGGGCAATTTGTGAACCACCAAGTCAGTACTCAGACCCGACATGTCATCATATGACCGTGCAAAAATATCTTTATATTCAAACAGTGCTTTGATTATTTCTTCCCTGATTTGTGGCTCCAAGTGTACACTTATCTTGGTTTTCTTGATATTATCCGGATCTCATAAATTGTTTGCCTCAGTTTCATTCAAATTAGGTTTGTGTTTCTCTTCAAAGTGACTTAGCTCTTTACTAATTTCTTCAAATGCTTCATCTTTATCATATTCTATTTCATCATCACACTCTATTTCTTGGATTATTATTTCAGAGTTAGATTGGCTTTTAAGACTCGGCTGAAAAGATTCCTCATGCACGGCATGTCATTGAAACCAACATAAAAATAACTGTACAAAGAAAGAAAAGAAAATGACACTATCAGGAGTAATGGAAAAGGGAAATTGCATTTCATTAAAATTAAAGGATAGAAGGGGTTGTACATCAAAACAGAGGAAAATTAAAATTTGAATTACAGCCCTAGAATAATCCAGATAAATTGAAAGAAAAATAAAGCAAACTACCAAAACTCCTTCCGGGTAGGGAGATGAGTAGCATCCCAATTGTTAATCATCACTTTCGGCCCAACAAACTGCACATCCACTTTGCTAGAACCTTCCCAGCTTCTAACATAGTTACCTCATCGAACATAATCTGGAATCTTTTAACCAATTCTTCATCAAAATCAACCACTGGATTTGGAACTATTGCTACTGGACATTTCATAACTCCCGCCTTGATGAAAGACCTAGAGAGATGTGGGACTGGCATAGGGACCGACCGTACCCTCTTTATCAGCTTTCTATCCTTCTTCATATAATCCCTTGTAGGCTTGAACCCCAGACCAAATGTACCCAGATTTTCGCACAAAGACACTAGCTGCACGATACCTTCAAAGATGCGCCTAGACCATTGCCCGGCATAAAACCATTTTTCAACATTTCGGTAGCTACCATGACAGTTGTAGAAGCTAGCTTTGGGCCCCGAATGTATTGCCCTTTTGGAACCTTTTCAACTGACACCGTCTCGAAAACCTGGTAGACTCACGGCCCCTTATCTTCCTCAACTTCAATAAACGGGACAGATGTGTCATTGAAAGCATATAAGTTCTCATCGCCATGCACAACGATTTCTTGTCTATCCCACTCGAACTTCACCATATGGTGTAGAGAAGATGGGATTGCCTTGGAAACATTCATCCAAGGCCTTCCCAATAGCAAATTATAAGAAACAACCACATCAAGTACTTGGAATTCCATGGAAAATTCAATCGATCCTATTGTTAACTCGAGCATGATGTCACCAATAGAGTCTTTTACCCCTCTATCAAAATCGCAGACACATATATTGTTCTTATGAATCCTCTCATCATTGACTTTCAACTTATTCAGAGTAGAGATGGGGCAGATGTTTGCACTCGAACCATTATCAACCAACACCCTTGTAACCATAGAATCTTCATATTTCACTATGAGATAGAGGCATTGATTATGTTCCGTACACTCCAAAGGAAAATCGTCATCCGAAGATGTGATCCTGTTAGATTCAAATATCTTATTGGCAATCTTCTCCAAACGGTTCACTGTGATTTTTTTAGGGACATGAGCTTCGTTCAGAATCTGCATCAAGGCCCGCGATGCTCATCTGAATGGATCAACAATGATAGAAAGGAAATTTGAGCAGGGGTCTTTCTTAACTACTCTATGATGGAGTAATATTGTACCTTCATTTCTCTCAAAAACTCCTCCGCCTCCTCTTCAGTGACTAGTTTCTTCACTATAACTGGATTGTCTCTGAGTATTTTAGCTTTCCTTAACTCTTTCGGGGTAAAGTGTCTCCCCGACCAAGTTAAACCCTGGGCCTCATTGACTTCTTCTTTTACTTTCTTCCCCTTATAGGTCAGTATCACTCGCTCATAGTTCCATGGGATAGTTTTGGTATTAGCTACCGGCAGCTGAGTCACAGGTTTGATAATGATGGGGTCCATGCGAGCACCCTCTACAATTATGACTGGTTTACTTGCGACCCCCGGTACGATCACCTTTGGCTTTTCTTGATTTGATGCAACATCACTTGATGACCTCTTTTCAACTACCACAACTGGCTTATAATCTGGCATGCTCAACTTGTCCACTGATCCTTCAACTATCGAAGAGGTTGCTTTTGTGACAATCGGGTCCTTGACCGACTTACTTTCACTAGACCGGATCATCATGATAGATTGTGAATGCTTCTTGGGCTTCCTATATTTGTGCACTATCTCAATCACGTGAGTTTCAGTATGGGCCGACAATGGGTTCTGGTTGATATTGGGTGCTTCTGGGCTCTCAACCACATTCTAGTTTGTATCAATGAGCTCTTGGATGGCATTTTTCAAATGCCAACACTTTTCTGTGTCATCTCCCGGAGTGTTAGAATAGTATACACATCGGAGAGAGTAATCCAGGTTCTTTGGAGGGGGGTGTTTGGTAGTTTCGACTCAATTGGCATCAGAACATCTAACTGCCTCAACCTTTGAAAATAGGTTGGTATAAGACTCCCCAAGTGGGATGAAAGTTTTCTTGCGCTGGAACCTTTAATTCTTGAATTCTGGCTTGGGCCGAAAGTTTGGACCAGCAGGGTTTTGGTATGCTTGTGGGGGTGGGTAAGGGTTTCGTGGAGCTGGTGAACGCCATTGCGGGTGAGGAGGGGATTGAGCATATGACTGTGCATGATGGACATTACATTGGGATGGCATGACTAAGTACTGAGGCTCTAGTGGTGGGAAGTAGTGTTGGGGTGGATTATATTGGAGTTGGGGTATAGGTTTGAAACTGGGGTCGGGGTTGTGTTTAGTGGGTAGGAGAAACCCCTGAGCCATGCCATGATCCTGAAACAACAATAGCGATATCCCCTTTCTTCTTTTTCCTGAGCACACCTCTGGTGCCTTACTGGATTGCCTTTTCTTTGATGGCAGAGTAGCTTATGATCTTGCTTGATTTGAGCCCTTCCTCTACCATTCCTCCCATTTCTACTACTTCATTAAATGACTTAACTATGGCCGAGATCAGATGGCCGAAGTAAATGGGCTCCAAAGCCTGCAGAAAGTATTCCACCATTTCGTCCTCCTCCATTGGAGGGTTAACCCTTGCTACGTGTTCTCTCCAGTAGAAACCATATTCCCTGAAGCTTTCACTAGGCTTCTTCTCAATCTTAGTTAAAGATAATCAATCTGGAACAATCTCAATGTTATACTGGAAATGACGAGCGAAGGCTTGGGCCAAATCATCCCAGGTATACCACCTGTTGTGATCCTGCCGAGTGTACCACTCCAACATCGTGACACTCAGATGTTGGCTAAATTATTCCACTAATAGCTCGTCTTTTCTAGCGGCTCCTCTCATCTTGATAAAGAATCCCCTTAAGTGTCCACGGGATCTCCGTGTCCATCATATAGGTCAAATTTGGGCATTTTGAACCCAACAGGTAAATGCACATTAGGGAACAAACACAAATCCTTGTAGGACACGCTTACTTGACCTCCCAGTCCTTGCATGTTTCTAAGCGACTGTTTCAAACTACTTACCTTCCTAAACATCTCCTCCTTTTCAGGGTTCTTATGTGGTTTCTCAGCCTCGACAGGAAGGTCAAAAAGAGAAGTGTAGGAATAATGATCTAGGGCCTTAAAGGTAGGCTCTAGGGGATAGTAATGATTATCTTGGGTTTGGAATAATGGCTTACTGGAGGATCTATGAAGTATAGTTAGTGGAGGTGCTACGAAGACATGGGTAGCTGGTGGATGAGGTATGGGGTTGTTTTGGTTGGTGGAGTTTGTAGGGTTTGAGAAGTGGTGCCATGATAGTGGTGGTAAGGAGTGAATCCTGGGGCGTGTTGTGGGGATGAATCAGTAGCGGGAGGTTCCTGGGATTAAGCCAGTGGTGGGATGAAAGCAGAGTTGGTGGGTTATGATGGCGGAGCATGATCTTTCATTCATGCCTGATACATTTCAGCCATCTGATGCTTCAACTTATGTAACTCCTCCTTCATTCCCAATTCGGTTTCCTCCACCTCCCTCGGTAGATCAATAATGCTTGCATCCAATTCTTGGCCAGTCATGATCAACTTGTCTTTGGACCTGGTGTTGTACGGGTGAGTTGCCAGAATGCCACATAAACTAACCACCTTCTTATTACTCAATGACAAAAACAAACTTGTCAGCATTAAAGATTTAACAAATAGGCAACCGCACATTTGGGATGCAACGCACCTAGACAGTTAAAGCTTCTATCGTGCATTTGAACGGCTACATGCTTCATCCCGTCTTTGAACTAACTCTTCGCATTTTTTACTTTTCTCTATTCACTCCAAAAACCCTTCTCAATCATTATTGCACTTTTTCCACTTGTTTTTATTGCCTCCCTTTATTTTACCCTTGTTTTTCCTCTCTTGTTTTGCCATTATTTCCTTCCACTCGATTTTCTTAATTTTCTTTCTCTCTTCTTTTCTTCTTTTTTTTTCATTTTATGGTTATGATCGAATCCTATGAGGATTTCCTACGTATCCATGGCGCCGCATGAATCAGATTATTATGTAGTTCAGGGAACATGTGCGAAATAAAATAATTAACATTTTTGATTTTTTTTCTTCCAAATTTTCATAAAATATCTTGATTACAATGACTTCCCTATAGATCTAAACAAAAAAACTAACAGACTCAATGAGTGGACCAACAAACTTAAAACGAGAAATACAGACTCAAAAATGAACTAACAACCTTTAAAGAAACTGACAATACATACTCGAAAATGAACTAATAAAATACAGACTCGAACAAAAAAAGTCAAGAATACATTAGTGCCTCAGCTACTGCTCCAGTTGGCCTTGCTGCATGCCTTTGCACCATATCTTCTTGGAGGCGAAACAAATCATCCATGATCTGCCGGACAAAAATCATAACTGAAGTGAAGAACATAGACCTGGTCATGTCTTCACATTCATTGCATTTCATCATAATGTAGTCCGCGATTCTCCTAACCCTTTGTCTGATAAGACCCTTCTCCTGTAGCAACCGTCCGATCTGCTGAGATCTGGCATCCAAAACTTGTTCGGCTATATGATTTTGCTCTTAAAGCTGCTGCATGTCTTTCTCTAGCTGTGACATCAGGGCATAGAAATGCTCCCTTTTTGCTTTGAAGTCTCTTTCCTGCTTGGCCATTTCATTTTCAAGGGCATGGATCTTTTTCTTTAGACCTACTATTCCTTTATCGTACCTCTCCTTCAGTTGTTGAACAAAACTTGCCCGTCCCTCCGCATTCTTAGCAAGCTTGGCTCGGGCCTTTGCTATTTCAGCTTCAGTCTTTTGCGAATCATCCTCATAGTCACGCGCGTAAGGCTGTAGATGAGCTTTTTATCTTTTCTGCTTATGCCCGGGTTTTTAGCTGTTATTCTCATCTTTCAAACTTGGGCTCGGAGAGCTTCATTATCTTGAGCCAATCTTCTTTTTTCACCTTCAGCTTCTTGTGCCTGGAGATCGTTATTGAATTCCATGTTTCTCAATTTCTGTTCTAAGGTGTGGATGACAGCTTGATATTTCTTCTCTTTTTCACCTCAAGCTAACCTTTCTTGGACTTTATCATCAAAAGCTTGAACACGATGTCTCTTGGCTGGCCTTTCGGGCTCGGGCTCGGGCTCGGGCTCAGGCTCGTAGTTTGCACAAGACCTTTTCTCAAACCGTGCAGCGTATCTTGAATCTGCTTCCCCCTTTACAATATCTGTTACCTTCGTACAATTTTTCAGATACCGGCAACCATTCCAATCTTGCTGAACTAAGCTTTAGGAAATGCCGCTTTTGGATGTAACCCAATGACCTAGGTGGTTAAGTCTTCATTTCAAGCACCACCTGATATCTTCCTAACTGTCTTAAGACCCTTTGTGGCGCATATGGATGGACACTCCTCAAACCCATCAATACTAGGTAACCCTTAGCAGTCGTCATGTATATATCTTCCATCATCGGGAGCCACCCTATAGTCCATTCAACCTGACTTGCTTTTAGAGCTTTCAAGTGGGAAACCCAGGCCTCAAATCCTTCTGGAGCATCATAGACTTTCACCCTTTCCTTGTTGCCCTTGATGAAGTTATCTGTGCTCGAACCATTGCTCATGAATTTGGGGTGATGGCGGAGATGCTCGATAAACCATATTTGTAGAAGAATATTGCAACCTTCAAAGAATTGAGCCCCAAATCTACACAATGTCAACGGCCGGTAAATATCTGCCATTATTAAAGGAGCAAGTGTGTGATCTTTGTTTGTGATAAGGGTTTGTGCAACTCTAGCCATGCAGATATCTACCGTCCCCTCGACATTTGAAAAGACTATGATTCCCAGGAACGGAACTATGAAGGCGAACCTACGATGAATTTGCCAAAGATTCTTGTCCTATTTGTTGTTCAATCCCTTTTCATGTTTTTCGAACCCAACAGAATGCCCGAATATGGAATACAAAAATTGAAAAAAACAACACCTTTTGTCCACATGAGCCTTCTTCATTTGTTTGCTGATATTCAGAAGCTCAAAGAACTTGTGCACTGATGGGGCTCTTGAGAATATCAACTGTTGTTTTCTCAAGTCCTGACCGAAATGGATGTACCCAGCTATTTCCTCCAGTGTAGGGGTGAGCTCAAAATTCGAGAAGCAAAAGACATTGTGCACAGGATCCTAAAAGGCTACCAAAGCTTTGATCAAATCTTCCTGTGGTTTGATTTCCAATAGATCAATGAGAGCACCCAACTATTCTTTTACCCAGTATTGACCATTCCCACACAAATCATACTACCACATGTGCAACTACAACTGAGCCTGTTCTATGACCAACTCTGACGAATTCTGGACAATGTTCATTTTTACCCGTGGAAGGTTAAGGTTATGTTTGACTCTGGTGGATTTTGTTTTGCAAAACAGGTTTTTCAATTTCTAAAATCAACGGACCATAACTCTCTCCCCTCTATGCTATTTTAGCAAAAGTGGTCGGTTTTACAAACATGACCCCTTCACAATTCCGATTAAATTTTGAGGTCGGGGGTAAACACTTTATGAAAATAACCTTTCGATAACTGAAGATACTCTAAGGCTATCTCGGAAAAAATGGCTTAAGACATTACCGAAGCTGGATCGGCTTATTCTTTTGACGAAAACCCTGAACTACATTTATTTGACCACTTACTTTTTTCTTTTCTTTTTTTTTTTTGAAAAATAGGGTCGAACCTTATGTAGGTTGACTACGTATCCTACATCCAATGAGAATCAGACCTGCGTAGTTCGATCAGTTTTGACACATTTGGAAAAGACACATTACTGACTTATTCTGAGATGACTCTTTTTCTTTTCCTTTTGAAAAGTTTTCGGCAGAGTTTCAAGATATTTCCAAATACCGGGGACTTTTTATAACCGGGCTTTATTTCCTTCCATATATCACTCTTGGTTTTTCTCTTGATTTATTTTTCCTAGCCGAATAACATGCAAGCCGAAATAAATAAATGTCCACATATCACAAAGGATACATCAGGATGGTCTATTATTTTGGGTACACCTATCCTAGACGGACCCAACCCCTATGTTGAGTCCCCTAAATCAAATGCACGTGATGCAAACAAACGTTCCTATTAGGATTCCGACATGAGATTATGTTCTTCTAAGTTTAAACATGGGGTTGTGTTCTTGACCTGGCCCCGAACGGACAACTCGAGCCGAGGTGGGGGCAACATACCGGGAGCATTAAAGTCTTCCCGGCCTTGTTGCTGGACCATGACTCGTTCTATTTGGTACAACTTCTATAGAAAAAGTGGGCCACGCGAACGTGTGCACAATTTTCAGAAGACTCAGAGGGGTGGCGTAAGAAGACAATTATATACAATTCAAATAATATCAAAGCGGTAAATAGACAGCAGTTAGCATAAAAGGTTCACAAAATACAGTAATATTAAAAATAAATGAAGCCAACTAAAAATCATATTAACAAGCTCAAATTCTTGAACCCTAAACTAGAAGTTCTGGGTTCTTATTCCCCAGCAGAGTCGCCAGAGCTGTCACACCTCCTTTTTTCCTACACCCCGAAAAGGGTATAAGGGAGTTTTTTCAATCTAAGTTACAATCGAAACGGGATTATTTATATTAAATTAGAGTCGCCATTTGGGATAATCTATGGTGTCCCAAGTTACCAGTTTTAACATCCCGAATCAAGGAAGTTAACTCTTATTATGGTCTGCGAACAAAAAAATCCGGGTAAGGAACTCTATTAACCCGGGAGAAGGTGTTAGGCATTCCTAGGTTCCGTGGTTCTAGCACGGTCGCATTGATCATACTTGGCTTAATGAAATTGTTTAATTACTGATTTTAGAACCTATGTGCATTTGCCATTTTTTATTAAGAAATTATCTTGAAATGGGTCACGCGTACGTGTACCTGTTTGTTTGGCACGTCAAATATCGTGTCACACGTACGTATCCACAATTAACAACGCTTTATTATTATTAATAAAGTTTAGCCGAAGTTGCGCGAATGCATACTCCGGTTTTTTTTAGAAATCATAATCATGTCACGCGAATGTGTCCACAATCACAATGGTACATTAAACGTGCCTAAATCATACTACGAATATTATTTTTAATATCTAAGTCATAAGATTAATATGAGGGTCATGGATGATTAAATTGTGGATGGCGCACCTCGGACTGTATGAACTAAATTTAATTAAAGAGGACTATATTAATAACAAATTTATTATTATTGAGGAAGTTGGTCAAAGTTGCGCGAACGCATACTTCGAATTAATTTTAGAATCGCAATTATGTCACGCGAACGTGTACACAATCACAATTGTATTTTTAAACGCACCTAAAGGCTTTTCTGCGAATATTCATTTTTAATAACTAAGCTACAGTATTTGTGAGGGCCATGAGTGATCCAATTATAGATGGCACACCTCAATTCACTTTTAAGAAATTATACTAAGCCAAAGTCACCTAGAGATAATTGGATTTCACCAAAATTAAGTTTTATCTAAAATTACTATAAGCAACCCACACGGAATATCATATCAGCATAAACGTTTGGGGGGGGGGGAATTCCAGACTTGTAATAAGTCCATAAATAACAAAAAACTTTTAATGGGGGACTGGACTCAAGGGAAAGCCCAAGGTTGAAACTAAAAATACCGGAAGCATCAAGGGCTGAACTGGGCCAGAAACAAAAGCCCAAGCATACGAATTATTGTGACTATTTAAAGCAATTTTCAGTATATCGTCAACTAAAGATCGAAATAAGTACTAAACGAATATAAAGGAAACAAATAATCAATATCAATCTGAAACGCCCCAGCTTGAGACTGAGCCACTTGAATCTGGGCCCAATGTGCAACACAAAGGTTCAAAACCACACTATAGATGATTCCGACCAGGCCATCCGTCTAGGCCCATTCCTGTCCTAAGTCATTTTCTAGAGATGGTTGGCCTTATGACTACAACTAAAAACCTTTTAATAAATTCCGGGAATCAAAGATGTTTAACTACATATTACAAGTGCTAACTAACAGGCAGAATTAACACAACATTAATTGAAATCCCTAACTAGTCGCATAAGACATAGCCATACAATCCTTTTCATAAAAGACATAATTCTATATAAGAACAGAACTATAACTTAGGATTTTTAAATCAATTAAATGAAAAGATGAAAACCATACACTAAAGAATAACATTCATCTTCATGACTTTTCAGCATAAAAAGATTAAAACTACTACATAAGCATGAAACCTCTCGCCGAGTTCCAAACTATCATACTAGACTTGAGACCCTAAATAGATTTGAGGACAGGATACATAGAAAGAAAACAGTAAAAAAGAAAAGAAGAAACACATAAAATAAGCTAACATTACTACAAAGACTAACAGAACTTAAAAAAAGCAGGTGAACAAGTTTCATCCAGTAATAATATGTCATTCAATTTCCACATTTGATTACATATTTGCACTTCAAATGTTGTTCAGGATNCAAGGGAAAGCCCAAGGTCGAAACTAAAAGTACCGGAAGCATCAAGGGCTGAACGAGGCCAGACACAAAAGCCCAAGCATACGAATTATTGTGACAATTCAAAGCAATTTTTAGTATATTATCAACTAAATCGAAATAAGTACTAAACAAAATATAAAGGAAACAAATAAACATCAATCTGAAATTCCCCAACTTGAGATTGGGCCACTTGAATCTGGGCCCAATATACAAACAAAGATTCAAAACCACACTATAGGTGATTCCGACCAGGCCATCCGTCTAGGTCCACTCCTGGACCAAGTCATTTTCTAGAGCTGGTTGGCCTTATAACTACAGCTAAAAACCTTTACACAAATTCCGGGAATCAAAGATGCTTAACTACATATTACAAGTGCTAACTGACAGGCAGAATTAACACAGCATTAATTGAAATCCATAACTAGTCGCATAACACTTAGCCATATAATTCTTTTTCATGAAAGACATAATTCTAACTAAGAACAGAACTTTAACTATCATTTTTAAATCAATTAAATGAAAACATGAAAACCAGACACTAAAGAATAACATTCATCATCATGACTTTTCAGCATCACAAACTAGAACTACTACACAAGAATGAAACCTCTAGTCGAGTCCCAAACTATCATACTAGATTTGAGACCCTAAATAGATTTGAGGACAGGATACAGAGAAAGAAAATAGTGAAAAAGGAAAGAAGAAACACATAAAATAAGCTAACATAACTACAAAGACTAACAAAACTTAAAATAAAGTGGGTAAACAAGTTTCATCCGGCAACAATATGTCATTTAATTTTCACATTGGATTACATATTTGCACTACAAATGTTGTTCACGGTCCAAGAAGTACCTGGAGGTCAAAATAAAGCAAAAGAGAGTGAGATTTTAACAAAGCAAAGATATGAGCAAGGCAGCAAAACGAACATCAAACACAACTCCTTTAGTCCATCTTTAAACACAGATAAACCAAAAATTCCTTGAAACCTTTAGGTTCTCACTAACAGTGAAAACCAAAGAGTAATTCCAAACAATTTTTGACCAAAAAATATGCAGAAACTTTGAGTCTTTTTCAGGGTATCCCAGGTCTGATTTTTGAGTGAAAGAAAGATCTATATATAGCCCCTTTTAGGTGACATGTGCTGCTGAAAATAGAATGGGAATTATTCTCTCCCAAGGCATCTTTATTTAACAGAATTGGGACAGTTGGCAGCCTTTGATTGGCTCCAGCACTTGTGCTGGCCAAAATTGGGCCAGCTGCCCCAGGTTCTAGAAACTTCCTAAAAGAAAATCTGATTTTTCATTTTCAAATTAGCCTTCCAAGTTTTCTATTGTTTAATTATAACCCTTAGAGTTTCATAACAATTACTAACTAGGAAAACAATACAAAACAGAAAGCTATGAGTAAAATTAAATCAAACAGTCACTAAAGGGTGAATACCCGGACCCTTAAATCAGCAAAGGTCCCATTTCATGATGAACTTAACGGCTATTTGACAAATCCATCTACAATCAATTGATCGTCTAGCACTGAAATTTAAAACAAAAGGAAAGCCTAAAAATCTAAATCATGCAATTAGGACCATGAATTATAACAGAAGCAACAAAACAAGAAGAACGATATATCATAATAACATTTGACCTAGACCAACAAAGATCAAACTTAATCAAATATAAAAAAAACCAACCTACTAATTTGAACAAACAAATAATAGATACAAATAGGCAAGAAAATGGTTGAAAAGAAATTAGGAAAGAAATAAAACAAAACTAAAGAAGAAATGATGAGATACTGGTTAACCAGAAAAGGCCTGTTGATTGAATCCAAACAATGACTAAGAAGGGCGGAGAAGTAGTGATTAACCAAAGTAGCCATGGCTATCAAAATCGAACAAAAAACCATGTTAATCAAGGGCTATAGAGGATAACTCTTGGTTAACACGAGTCTTGATCCGTATTGAACTCTGGAAGGCAAAGAGTCAATCTTAGAAGAACTAGGATTTTTTTTTTCAATTTTTAGATCCAAAATTCGGGGAGTTAGAAAGTGTTTTTGGGGAATTTGATGATGGATTTGGGAAGAGGAGGGGACAGGGATTGCCCAGTATCAATTTGGGGATGTTTGGAGGAATTAGGGTTTTGGGACTCCGATCTTAAATCTAAGATTCGAACAATTGGGTGAATATTTAAGGAAAGTGGTTTGGATATTCTAAGAGAAGGTAACGGGGAGTCGGGAGTGTAAATTTAGGGTGGATTAGGGTGCCGGAATCGCCGTGAGGTGATCCCCGTCGGGTGGTTGACAACGGAGATGATGAGGGGTTTTTAAGGTGGCGGCAAAGGATTCTATTCTATGAACTTAAGAGACGGGAAATAAGGGGGGAATGGAATTGGGGGTGTTGGTTCGGAAAGTTTTATATGGTAAAGGGGGTTAGTTCTTGTCCGTCTAATCAGATGGAATCAACGGGTGAGATTGAAAAAGGGAATATGGTGTCAATTTGGTTAATTGGGGGAGTTGGACTAGGTTAAAGGTTGGGCTGGGCAGATCTGGGTCAAAAACAATTGTTTGGGGTTCAGCTGAATTGGCCCAAATTGGGTTTAAAAACAAACTCTTCAATTTTCTTTTCTTTTTGTTGTCTTTTCTTTTCTTCTTTTTTAAAAAAAGATTAATTCAAAATTAAAAATTCTAAATTAATCTAAATTGAAAAATTAAACTATTACCTAATCATAATAATTATAAAAATTACTCAGTCCTAAATTAAAAGAGAAAAATCAACACTCCGAAAGGCAAAAATAAAAAATGAGCTATTTTTGTGATTTTCATTTTTAGCAAAACAAATAGTTAATTAATTAATCCTAAAACTGTAAAAACAAAACTACATGCAATGCATTGTATTTTTGACATTTTCATGATTTTTAACAAAATTAAACATGCATAAAAATGCAAACAATTACCACAAATTCCTATGAAATTGCAAAAAATGTAAAAAATTGTTTATCATACTTTATGGGAGTGACTCCAACAGGGCAAAAATCACGTGTTAATAGGAATTTAATTTTCAAACAATCTAGCTCCCTGTGGATTCGATCCCGACCTTCTCAGGTAAAAGCCCATCGATCGCTCTTGCCACTTTGTAGTGGTGTAGGGTTGGACCCGATCAGTACCTTAAGGTTATGACGTCTCAGTCGGATCCTTCTCTTGAGGAGGAAATAAGTAGGTATATCTAGACTTCATGTCTTCCTCGGCCTCCCAAGTCACTTCTTCCATATTGTTGTTTCTCCAAAGTACTTTAATCGAAGCTACGTCTTTAATTCTCGATCTCCGAATCTGTCCGTCTAATATAGCAATGGGAGTTTCTTCATATGATGGCTGCTCTGTGACCTGAACATCATCAACTAACATAATTCTGGAAGGATCTCTGATACATTTCCAGAGCATAGACACATGAAAGATTAAATGTACAAACTTCAAGTCCGAAGGCAAGTCTAATTCATATACTACCTGACTTACTTTGCGTATGTTCCTTTATGGTCCCATGTATCGAGGGCTAAGTTTTCCGTTCTTTCTAAACCTTATAACACCTTTCATCGATGATACCTTTTGGAATACCCAGTAGTCTACCTGAAATTCCAAGTCTCATTATCGATTATCCGCATAAGCCTTTTGACGGCTTTGAGCTGCCAATAGCCTTCCTGTATGAGCTTAATTTTCTCGATTGCCTGTTGTACCAATTTTGGTCACTAACATAGTTTCCCCAACATTGGACCACCCTAACACTTTCATCCGTAAAGAGCTTCGTATGGAGCCATCCAAATACTATAATGGTAGCTATTATTATATGCGAACTCAATAGGCGGCAGATGATCACCCCAGCTACCTTAGAAGTCTATCACACCAGCTCATAACATATCCTCAAGCATCTGAATAGTATGATCATCCTGTTCATCTGTCTAGGGATGAAATGCTTTACTAAGACTTACCTGAGTCCACAATACCCTTTGGAAGGACCTCCAAAAGTTAGCGGTAAATTAAGCTCCTCTATCCGAGATAATAGATAGAGGGACACCATGCAGTCATACTATCTCCTTAATATAAAGCCTTGCATAATCCTCTGCAAAATATGCAATCCTAACAGGCAAAAAAATGGGCCGACTTTGTATGCCTATCAACAACCACCCATATCGAATCGAACTTACGTGGGTACGAGGTAAGCCTGCGATGAAATACATATTGATTAATTCCCACTTTCAAGTCGGAATCTCCATAGCCTGCAATAATCGGCCGGGCTTTTGATGCTCAGTCTTAACCTGCTGATAGTTAGGGCACTAAGCAACAAACTCTGCTATATACTTTTCATCCCGTCCCACCAGTATACCTCCTTGATATCATGGTACATCTTTATTGCTCCTTGATAGATAGTATAACGAGGATAGTGTGTTTCTCCCATAACCTGCCGAGCAGCCCTGCAACATTAGGGATACATAATCGTCCTCGATATATGAGGGACCCATCTTCTATAATTTCAAATGGTGTCTTCTCCTTTTGAGGGATGGTATCCCTATAATGAACTAACACAGGATCCTCGTACTAGCGTTCCTTTACTTAAGTTACTAATGAGGATATTGTCGTATCCTTAATAGAAATTCTGATATGATCTGAGTCTAGTAACCAAACTCCAAGACTAGCTAGTTGGTGAACCTCATGGGCTATTCCCCTTTTTTTTTGTTTTTTCATTTTTTTTTCTAGCTATAAATATGACAGGCTACCCATAGATCTGTGGCTGAGGGCATCGTCTACTATGTTCGCTTTCCCCGGATGGCATGAATATCAACGTCATAATCTTTAAGTAGCTCCAACTATCTTCTTGGATGTTAATTCAATTCTATTTTTCTTAAAGATATACTGGAGCGCTTATGATCCGGATAGATATCAACATGAATGCCATACAAGTAGTTCATCCACATCTTTAGTGGATGAATCACGAGGGCTAACTATAAATCGTGTGTCGGGTAGTTCTTCTCGTGTTTATTAGTTGTCTAGAAGCATAAGCTACAGCTTTACCATGCTGAATCAGTACAGAATCCAATCCAACCCTTGAAGCGTCACAATAGATAACATAACCAGCGGTCCTTTCTGGGAGCAGTAGAACCGGTGTTGAAGTTAATCTGTCCTTCAATGTCCAAAAACTCCATTTGAAAGGATTGGTCCATTAAAACTTAGTTCCCTTCTGAGTTAACTTATATGGGTATCCTAATCTTTTACAATTCAGGAAATTCCCCTTTTCGGAGGCCCAAACTTCATCCTTTATCCATCACAATTATGCCATTATCCCACTACTAGGGCAGTATTTCATCTATTATAAATGTTACTGGTCTTAGACTCCTTTGAGTTCATTCGGGCTATAATGAGTCTTCTATAACTTAGAGAAACCATTAGCTTTCTTATGAACTTATTCCCAAGGACTTATCCATTCTCGTTATCTCTCACTCATCTTTTCTTATCATTCCTCCTGTCTTCCTAAAACCTTGTTGCTCTATCATACTTTAGCTTGCGACCTACACATATCTATTTACACTTATTCGCAGCCTTTCTTCAATTTACTTGCATAATAAATTTCCTTATGTTATTCCGAAATATTAAGCGAGACACCACATACCACTTTGGTCGAAGCTACTTAGAAGAGAAGAAAATTCCAGTATAAATTTCCTGTCATAACATGCCAAACAGAGAAGATACGAACCTCTATCGGTGTTATGGGTCTAGGAAAAGTCTTCAATTCCTCACTCTTTTGTGTATCCACTCGGATGCCTTCACCCGAAATGATATGCCTAAGGAAAGCTACAAAGTTCAACCAGAATTCATATTAAGAGAATTTTGCATACAACTTCCCTTTTTGTAGAACTCTAAGCATAATACGCAAATGATTTGCATGCTCAACCTCTGAACGAGAATATACCAATATATATCGTCAATAAATACGATTATGAATAGATCTTAAAAGGGGCCTGAACACACGGTTCATTGAATCTATGAGTACTTGCTGGGGCATCGGTCAAACCAAATGACATAACATGAAACTCAAAGTGCCCGTATCTAGTCCCAAATGTTGTCTTCAGAATACCCTCCTCCTTAACCCTTACCTGATGGTACCCGGACCTCAAGTCTATCTTTGAAAAATATTTAGCACCTTGTAACTGATCAAATAAATCATCAATCCTCGGGAGTGGGTATTTATTCTTGATCATCACCTTATTCAACTGTCTAAAATCAATACACATTCGTAAGGAACCATCCTTCTTCTCACAAATAACACAGGTGCTCCCCATGATGATGTACTAGGTCTGATAAAACCTTTTTCAAGCAAGCCCCTTAGTTGTTCCTTTAACTCTTTCAGCTCTACGGGGGCCATTCTATGGGGGGGATAGATATTGGATGAGTATCTGATAGTAGGTCAATGACAAACTCAATTTCTTGCTCTGGGGAAGACCCGAAAACTCATTGGGAAAAACATCGGGAAACTCATTAAGTACAAGAAAAGACTGAATGGTTGGTAACTCTACTTCCACATATCCCAAACCCGAACTCAGTGATAAATATAGTCCTTTTTTATTATCTTCCTTGCCTTGATATATGAGATAAATATTCCTCTTGGCGATGCGGTATTACCTTTCCATTCTAAAATAGGCTCTCCTAGAAACTGAAATCAAGCCATCTTTGATCTACACTTGATGCTAGCATAACAAAAGGCCAATCAATCCATACCTATTATAATATCAAGTCTTACCCAACCGAACACCATGTATCTTATCCTTATTTATTATCAAATCTATCATGGGCCATTTCGGGACACATCCATATATATAGGTAACAATATTAAAATATAACTTGCATAACTAATTTACAAAAGGGTTTATATAGATAGGGGTCGAGTAGGCCGTAGACATGTCATACCCAAAACTATATACATGATAATGTATGCAAAACCTCTAAGTAAGCATAACCATAATATATACAAGTCGGGACGGTGCTCCCCATGTTCTCTTAAAACAACATAACATATTTACAACCCTGACTTGGTAATATTTCAAGAAGAGGTGGAACTCATCAACCAAAAACTAACACTTGGAGTAAGTATAAAGTAGAGGGTCCTTGCCTCATCCTATATAAGAACCTCGATCAGACACACTTCGAAGCGGAATCTTCATATCGTTATCGGTTACCTTCCTCCTCTTGGCCCAACTACTATCCTCTTCCTCTGCATATCGCATTACATACACTGGCAAACCTTGATTGACGGACTCTCAAGACTGTGGATTATCAATAACCTCAGAAGAGCTGGTGTCCGCAAATGCCTTGACATATTTTTAAGCTTGAGGGAAACCCAGCTGTGTCAATCCATGCACTACTCCCCTCATACTTTCATCAATGGGTTGTGATAATGAAACTAAGGGCCTTGGCAAGGTTGGAACTCCTCTCTCCCTATCTGCTGCCGGAGTGGTCAAAACAGCTCGAACGGATGACTCATATAGACCCTCGGTTGGATCCTCCTCACTAGAAACCATGATCTCTGATGGTTCTAACTCCATAGTATAACTCATATCTCCTGATAACACCTTCCTAGCCTTTTGACCCGTTCTAGCGGCTGTAGTCTTCGGAGGCATTGCTAAAAAACGTAACACATCGTTAGGAACATGAATGCTTATATCGCACTATCTAAGATAAGAAGAGAGGATAACATCCTATATATCCTTTAGCCTCCTATCTATAAGTGTGGTGCACAACACATCCATAAATAAGACTCTACTATAAATGACAACCCTAGGAGAGAACTGCTTTGATACCACTTTTATCATGACCCAAACCGATGGGCCGCGACGGATGCCCGAGTTCTACCTGTCAAACACCCTTAAGCATGCGGCTTAGATATAAAGCTAAATAACATCTGCTGAATTACGAGAATAATGTACATGAAGGAAATTTTCCCAAAAAGGCATACATACACACATAAGTGCAATATATGTAGGGCGAGCCGACAAGGCTGCTATAGACAACTATATAACTCAGAACTTGAAGCCGGCAAGGCCACATACTATCCGACTAGACATACTGTCTAAAGACCTCTAAAAGAAATATAATTATACAAAGACGGGACTGAGCCATGTCATACATATATATACACACACACACACATTATATCATGCCAATTTCAAAAGCAGCTCCAGACCAAGTGGAGCGTCACATTATATCGTACCATACCAAAAGCAGCTCCGGACCAAGTGGAGCACGCTAACTCTCACTGAACAAGGATCCTAAGCTTTCCTACCTGCAACTACAGGCATGAAATGCAGGCCCCGTGAAATAGGACATCAATACAAAAAATGTACTGAGTATGTAAGGCATGAAAATCAATACGTAAATGACATAGATGAAACATGGAATAAAGAAATTCATCTATAAATTTGAATAACTTTGTAAATTCTGAAATATTTATAATGTCATGTACGTGCGTACAAATATCGTGCCATGCATAGGTATGGGTGTACATAATATCATCAAGCCACTAAGGGCATCCCATCATATTGTATCGGCCACTGTGGACAACATCATCAACGTATACCAGCTGATCAGGTGGTGCTGCGTATATAACGCCGTAACCTTTTCACATATCCCATCTACATATCTTTACATATATACATGTATATAACATCATCTGGTCATGGGTCAATGCACATATATAAATGAGTGAAATGCATGAAAAATACATAAAAATCTCAATATTCCTTCCGGATAAACCTTTTCAAATGCGTATTATTCTAATGCCTATGAGTAGAAGATACTAATAATTTACATGGGGAATCAAGAATATAGACACCCCTAGTATTTCTATGAGTAGAGTAATTTATAGAAACTGTGCGTTTGCTCGTTTCTTCTGTATAATTTGGACCATGCCAAAAGAAAGAAGGAATGAAACTTAACATACCTGGAGCAAAAAAAATTCCACATAGTATTCTTGGCGAAGATTGCACCATACTCTTTTAGAACGGCAAAATTTTACATTGCTATTATTCCAACAAATTCTCGTTGGAAGCTTTTGTGAAACGAATTTGCTCTTGCTCCTAACGTATTTGAACTGAGAAGGAACGCTTTTGAACTAATAAAGGATTGCTTCTGCTCCTAACGTTTCTGAACTAAGAATTAACGTTTTGAACTTTTGAAAGAATTCATATAACAATGTCTCATATATAAGACTTATAATCAAGTCTTGTTTTGATAAGACTTATATTTTAAGTCTTATTTTAGTTAAACTTTCATAAGTAGCCACATGGCAGAATGAATAAGAGTCATTCTTAGTTATTGTGGCTTTATGCCATGTTGCTTTGGGGGTTACTTTAATAGTTTCTTTATCTACTTATTAGTTAACCGGGTAATGTCTTATTACACGGTAATTAATCAATTACGCACATAATTTAAAATTTATACCAAATTACTTAAAATTCTACTTATTTTTAATATAATTTATATATACTTTATACATTATACTGTCGTGATCATATGGTACCTTGCATGATACTAGTTCATAATTATCGGGTATTATCACTCAACCCGTATTTTATCCCAAATTGTCCACCTTCAACTTAACTCATTTTCTTTAATTCGTGTACCCTTTATCCTTCATGACACTTCTTTATAGCTTGTTATAAATAGGGTAAGTACGTTAACATCAAGATGATTTCATCCCCGAGTCTACATCAATTAACTGAAGATGAAACTTTTAACGTACGAAAACGCGAGATGTAACAGCATGATTGATTGTGCATTGGATATGTTCTTTCGGACTGGTATGGCATTGCGTCATTTGCTTCTCTGTGGTTATGGTGATTCACTTTTGGTACTAGGTATCAAATTGCGCGTGGTAATTGATTTTTAGCATGGTGACGTGAGGTGTTTTACGTGGACCAGTGTTTGGATAGGGTTGCGCGTTGCCGCAAAGTTATGTGGAGGTGTGATCCTTCGGGTTAGATTCATGTGTTTTGGTTCTATGATATGTACAGGGCTCTTATCATGGTGTTTTGATGGTACTTGTTAAGCTGGCTGGACAGTCCTCTCGTGTGAATCTTTTTTATGATTTGAGTAAATCTGGGATGTTGCTATTGGGTGCACAAATTGCATAGGTTATGGCTTTGGATTGTATTGATGTTTCATGTTATCAGAGTGGTCGTGTTGGATGAGAAGAGGTCATTGGACCTAGAATGAATACTATCAAAATGGACTACAGCATGGTTGGAAGAATAATATCGGAAGTCGGCTTAGAAATCTACTATAGTTCCTGTCGGAGAAGGGAGATCTCCATGACTGGTTGAAAGGATGAATGGTTACGAGTTTCTACGTGTTTCTTTCATTATTGGAAATATATGAAAGTGTTAGAATGAGACTTTGCTTGATAAGAGGTTATTTATCGGTATTGAATTATTTTGAGCAACTATTGTGATTAGGAGTTATCGCTATGAGTGTTTGAGTTATGTGGTATATTATGTTATTACATCTTGGGTTATGGATATGGTTTGATACAACTTCTTCGTACTTATACAGTGTGTAGATGCGAGATTCTGATTTTATGGAAATTTCGGATATGAAAAATTTGGTTCTAAGGCTTATGAGCTAGGTTGAATCATAAAATTTCAGTTATAAAGTGCTATCGGGCCTATATGGGATAGGGTGACGTGGGATCACCCCCGGGTATGTGCATGGTAAGGTTATACATCAATTTGTTGGCTTTTGGAACAACTCTGAGCATGTTCGAGGACGAACGTATGTTTAAGTGATGGAGGATATAATGACCCGACCGGTCATTTTGAGCATTTGCTCTTCGCTCACCAGTTCTTGGGCATGACTAGCCCCGTATGATGTAATATGACTTATGGAAATCGTCAGTTTTACTTTTCAGGTTAATCGGAACAAATATGGAAGAATGATTCTCAGCTTGAAGTTTTTAATTTAAAGGGTTTGACCAAGTTTTGAATTTTTAGTATTCGATCTCGGGTTTGGCTTTTTATGATTTGGTTAGCTCCACTAGGTGATTTTGGTCTTAGGAGCGCGTCCGGAATATGATTTGGAGGTCCGTGGTAGATTTAGGCTTGAATTTGCGAAATTGAAAATTCGGCGCTTCTCGATCGGCAGTGAAAATTTTGATATCGGGGTCGAAATGGAATTCTGGAAATTAGAGTAGGTCCGCAGTGTCAATTGTGATGTGTGTGCAAAATTTTAGGTGATTCGGACGAGGTTTGGTATGTTTCGGCATCGTTTGGGGAATTTGGAAGTTTAGAAGTTCTTAGGCATGATTCCGAGGGTAATTTGGTATTTTGATGTTGTTATGAGTGTTTCGAAAGTTCTACTAAGTTCGTATATTGATATGTGATGGTTTGTTATATTTGGTTGAGGCCCCGAGGAGCTCGGGATGATTTCGGATGGTTAACGGAGAAGTTTAGAAGTGGGATTTTGCAGCTGAACCTGCTGCTTATATGTTTCTGCACCTGCAGAGTGGGGACTGCAGGTGTGATTGCAGACGTGGGAAGCAACTGCAGATGAAGAAATTGTCGCAGGAGCAGAGGATTAAACCGCACCCGCGAGCCCGCAGGTGCAAGGCCTGGGGTGCAGATGCGGAAGCCGGAGATTTAAGTGAAATGCGTAGATGCAGCGTTTGGACCGCAGGTGCGTGATTTGGGCTGCGGATGCGGAAGTGCTGGGCAGAATGTATAAAAAGTCCCCTTCGCAAATTTTGGTCTTCCTTCATCCTTTTTCTTCCAGATTTGGAGCTTTTAGGAGCAATTTGAAGAGGGATTCAAGGGGGTTTTCACGGAGGTGAGTAATTTAAGCCCTAATACTCGTGATTTTGGTAGTTTTCTATGATTTAATCATGTAATTAGCGGTGGTTAAGGGTGAAATTAGGGGTTAGGGCTTGGGATTTTGGAGAGTTTTGATTGAGATGTCATATGGAGTCAGATTTTGGTAAATTTGGTATGTATGGACTCATGAGAGGATAAGAATTCTAGTTTTGTGATTTTTATCGGATTCTAAGTCATGGGCCTGGGGGGTCGAATTTGGCCAATTTCGGGAATTTTATTTAAGTTTGATAATTTTCGCATGGGCTTTGTTCCTTTACCATGTATTGATGATATGATTCTGATTTTGGATAGATTCGGGGCGATTTGAGGCCGAGTCGAGAGGCAAGGGCATCGCGAGTTAGAGTTTTGTCCGGTTTGAGATAAGTAATGATTGTAAATCTTGTCCTGAGTGTATGAAACCCCGGATTTCACATCGTTTCACTACTTTGAGGTAACGCACAAGCTAGATGACGAGCGTGGGAGCGTGCACTGTTGGGAACTTTAACTTGGTCCGTCCCATACGACTATTAAGTCGCGTATTTGATTGAAAACTATTTGATACTATTGTGTTTTGGAAAGTATTACTATGTTTTGGGCTGGATGCCATATTTGGGCTTCGTGCCAACTGTTTGGACCCTTAGGGGCTTTTTTTTGCTAATATTCCTCACTATTTTGATTTAATAATAGTACTCAATCATGCTATGTTTTACTGATTTCATAACTCAGTCTTATATACTCTGATTTGATGAATAAATGATATTTTTGGGCTGAGCTCTTAGCCCGAGTGGCTTGAGAGGTTTCTGACTGAGCGAGGCTGAGAGCCTGTTTTGTGCGAATATTATAGGATCAGGCTGCGCGTCACAGCAAGTTGTTCTAATTCATTGTTGTGTGAGGTCGGGGGCCTCATTGATTTATTCCACAATGCGGCTAGTTATGAGGCTGAGGGCCTGACTAATGTATGCCACGAGATGACTTGTTATAGAGCTTGGGATGTAGGAGCCCCTATGGAGTCTGAACACCCCCAGTGAGTGCGAGTACCTAGAGTGAGTGATATGATGTTGCCTGAGGGGCTGATCTTGATTCATGTTGTGCATGAGGGGCTGATTAAGAGCGACTGTGAGGTAGCCCGAGGGGCCGGTTCTGATTGATATTATGCCCGAGGGGCTATTTATGATACGTGTCTTGCCGGAGGGTCTGTTGTGATTTATGTTTCCCGAAGGGCTGTATACGAGCGAGTTTTGCCCGAGGGGCTGATTATGTTTTCACTATTTTTTACTCACTATTTTATCATTTCGTTTGAAAAATTGTTGAAAGATATTTTAAAGGAGTTTTACTGAAATTGGATTTTTAATGAGATGATTTGATTTATATACTGTTTTGGAAACATACTGTACTTACTGTGGTGTTATAATGTGGATTATGTGTTTTCTTACAGCTCAGTCTCTATTTACTTTTATTACTTACTGAGTTGGCATACTCACATAACTCCCTGCACTTTGTGTGCAGATTCGGGTATTTCTGAACCCGGTAGCGGGTGTTGGTTACACAGTGGCAGGTCCATCGGAGTTAGCAAGGTAGTTGTTTGGCATTTGCAGCCTTGTTCCTCTCTATCTCATCTTCCTTAGATTGTTTTAGTATTTGTTTTCAGACTGTGCTAGTCTTCGTTGTATTTAGACCTTAGTAGATGCTCGTGACTTGTGACATCCTGATGTCGGGCTTGTATTTTCTTTCCGCACTTGTTATTTATACTCATGTTATGGGATTTTATTTGATTAATAGCTTAAAATTTTCCTTTTCTGAAATATTGGTTTGCTTCGGGATTATGTCAGTTGGCCTAGTTTTACGATAGGCACCATCATAATCGGGTCATTTTTGGGGTCGTGACACTGGAAAAAGCAAGAGAGAAAAGAAGAGAGAGAGAGAGAGAGAGAGAGAGAGAGAGAGAGAGAGAGAGGAATAACGAAATAACTGATATTCCTTATTCAATTCCTAATAGAAAGGAATACTCATTTGAGTTTAGTAATTCATTTCAATTCCTAAGTGTACCACGTAATTAAATTGAAACTTGAGCAGGGAGGGTAATAAGGTTTTAAATAGTTTATAGGAATGTAAAAATCTCTTTTTTGATTAACGGTCCGAAATTAGCTAGCCCGTGCTATTTTTAAAAATTTATAGTGTTTAATAAGAATTAGGTTTTATTTTCAAAGCGTCTCGCAGAATGAATAGAGATAATTTGGACGTGCAACCCTTTTAAAAATGTTTTCTGTATTTTTTCAATTGATTACGAGGACTAGGAGGGTGTTTGGTTAAGCTTATAAGTTGGTCAAACTGGCTTATAGGTAATTTTTTGTTATTTACGCGTTTGGTAAATACCCAAAGTGCTTATAAGGCAGGTTCTTATAAGCTAAAATCAGCCATAAATCATAAGTTGGTCACCTCCAACCTATTGCTTTTTAGCTTATAAGCACTTTTAGTTTAACCAGGGCTTTTACTAGGGAAAAAGCAGAAATATAGATGTGCAGAAGCAGAAATTTGATATGAAAGTGAAGGTAAAGGCACCGTTCTCATGGTACAGCCTACAGGGTGATGACAACCCTAAAGGCAAGCACTTCAAAGGCAAAGCTACTACTTCAACTGGCTAATCTGAAGAGCCAGTAGTGGTTGTGGCTCTTACTCAGCCTCCTTCCACCTCAGCAGACATGGCCCCATGTCACGACCCCAATCCCGGTCGTGATGGCGCCCAACACAATTGCTAGGCAAGCCCGACCATTTACACTCTCAACCCGAGCATGAAGCTCAAAACCAGTTATTTGAATATCATTAAT
>MU726079.1:118084-130612 GCA_026770625.1 Nicotiana glauca
AGTTATTTGAATATCATTAATTAACAATAACGCTAAAAGTTTTAATTTATATATATATATATATAGAAACCAAACTGAATATCAGGATAACACCGAATACACTCCAAAGACCCGGGGGTCATGAGTCTAGAGCCTATAAGATATCAAAATAATACATCCTCAGTAATACTGATGTTCTAAAATGCGGAAATAATAAAGTAATAGGGGAGGAGTCGAGTCCTGCGAACGTCAGGCAGCTACCTCGACTACTCCTGAGAAGCTCTGAAGCAGCAAATAGCTCAACTATGCTCTCGGGACACCTGAATCTGCACACGTAGTGTGGGGAGTAAAGTGAGTACTTCCAACTCAGTGGTAATAAGAGTAAATAATAACTGAGGGGTAAGAAATCACGTAAGAACACTCCATTATGCTACATATTACAGTACAACCTTTTGAACGAAAATAGTAAAACCGTGAAAATACTTTAGAAACATCTAGCTCAATTTAAAATCTCTTTTGAAAATATTCTTTTTCCAACAGTAAGAATATGAATGCGATATCAGATAGTGCAAGTCCGCACACAAGTCAGCCCCTCGGGCACAACACTCTATTTACAAAGAACACCAGGGTATCTGGTACACAGTGCAAGAAATAGCATGGATGCCAATGATATGAGAGTNTATTGTTACACATGAAGCACCTCAAGTCACCGTGCTCAAAAGTAGACAGCCACGTACAAATTGGTGTCTGAAACCAAGCAATCCATCATACCCACGGTGAAGCAAGTAATATACACCCTTAATTACTAAAAGGACATAACCGATGCGCCATCTGCCGAGCAACACCCAATACGGACTTTCTTTAGAAATCAGGAAGCAAGGCATACAAAATAACATATGGAAAACTATNGTGCACATGACCGCCGCGGCGTATAGCCCGATCCATTTGGGTACTCGCGCTCACTGTGGGGGTTCAGACTCCGGAGGGGCTCCTACAGCCCAAGCGCAATATCAATATCACACTGCTGCGGCGTGCATCCTGATCCATCATCAGTCCAGAAATGCACATGCAACACTGCTGCGGTGCGCAGCCCGATCCACACTCAGTCCAGATATATGCACGTAAGCCACACAGGCACAATCAAGTTTGTCATTTTCAGTTCCAATTATTAGGAATTATAGATTAAGTGTTTAAAACTTTAGAAAGTTACAAATCCTTTCGAGACAGTGTTTAACTCAGGACTGATATCATGAAAGCATGCTAAGCATCATGAAAACAATGATAATAATCCCTAAGGGATCCAAATAATTGGCACGAAGCCCAAAACATGGCAATCAGCCCAAATCATGATAACATCAAGTAGGTTTCAGTCAATCACACAGTAAAATCAATAACCGGGACGGACCAAGTCACAATCCCCAATGGTGCTCTACCCCACGCTCATACCTGGCGCGCAAGTCACTACAATACAGCACTATGATATGCAAATCGGGGGTTTCAAACCCTCATGATATCATTTACAAGTATTACTCACCTCGAACCGGTGAAATCTCTAGCTCGCGACGCCTTTGCCCCTCAATTCGGCCTCCACGCGCGTCGAATCTAACCAAAATCAGAGCGAATGCATTACAATATGCTAAGGGAACAATACCCAATCAAAAACAATCGAAAAATATCAAGAATCATATAAACTAGCAAAACCCGAGCCCCGGACCCACTTCTCGAAAAATTATGAAATTTACATTACCGGACTCCTCGCCTCACCACGAGTCTACCCATATCAAATTCATCAAAATCGGAGTCCATTTGACCCCTCAAATTCCAGGTTTACACTTTCTTAGGTTTCAAGCCCTAACCTCCATTTTTACCCCTTAAATCCTTAGGTTTTCAGTGTTTAAATCCTTGTTTTTACACCATAACAATATTATTCGAGTCTATAAATTCATACCTGATGGAATACCCTTCGAATCCTCTCCAAATCGCCTAAAATCGCCTCTTCCCGAAGTCTAAAATGTTTTCTTATCTTCTGAAATTCGCGAACACTGTTCATTAAACACAGTCCAGTTTTCACTTCTGCGGTTCCCATAACCGCTTCTGCGGTATCGCTTCCGCGCCCAATTATCCGTTTCTGCAGTTTTTCACTTAATTTCCCCACGACCACTTCTGCGACACAGAAACATGCTTCTGCAGATCCCTAAGTCCGCTTCTGCGGTCAATACTCCACTCCTGCGTCCCCGCTTATGCGGACCAAGTTCCGCTTCTGCGGAACTTCACCACCTAATCCAAACTCGCTTCTGCGCTCCTTCATCTGCTTCTGCAGAACCGCTTCTGCGGTCCATTTCCGCAGAAGCGAAAATACCAACTGACAGCAAAACAAACCTGAAGCCAAATTCAAAAACTTCTCGTTTTAACACCCGTTCTCACCCCGATGTCCCCGGGACCTCAACCAAAAACACCAACACATCCAACAACCTTATTCAAACTTGTTCCAATCATCAAAACACTATCGTTAACATCAAAATCATCAAATTTCACCAAATCAAAGCCTAAGTTCTTCAAGAACTTTAGAAATGCATTTTCGATCAAAAATCCAACAAAACGATGTCCGAATGACCTGAAAATTTGCAGACATATCCAAAATCACCTAACAAAGCTATACAACTCTCGGAATTCCATTCTGACCCTCGAATCAAAATCTCGCCTATCAACCGAAATTCGCCAAAATTCCAACTTCGCCAATTCAAGCCTAATTCTTCACCAAGCCTCCAAAATCAATTCCGATCGCACTCCTACGTCACAAATCATCCCCCAAAGCTAACCAAACCACCGAAATTCACATTCGAGCCTTCTGACTATATAGTCAACTTCCAGTTGACGTTTTCCAAAACTAGTTTTCTTCTAAGAGTCTAAGTGTCTCATTTCCAACTAAAACCAACTCAATTCTATCTGATTCATTCAAATACTGATGTTGAAGCATAGAATAACATAATATGGGGAAAACGGGGTGGCTCGTCACACCCCAGGTCCATCCACTTCTATAGTTCCAGAGATACCTTCCTCCACTGCATACCCATTGACTGCCCACCGCCTAAGCCAGGCCCTCGCCAGCATCAACAACTGGATGCTTGCAGACATCTACTTTTACGATGTTTGTACTATCTACTATGGTGGCAGCCCAGTCAGCACCTCCTCCTCCACAGGTCCCACAGTCCATTGAGGACACTCTCAAGGAGCTTTTGGACAACTAGAAGAAGCTCCTAGAGTACAAAAAATTTATTATGGACGCTGCTGATTCACACGGAAAGGCACTAAAGGAACTTGCTAAGGAGGCGAAGAAAATGAGAAAGACTTATGCTTCAAAAGATTCGGTGAAGGAGCTAAGGGTGGAGGTAGATAGGTTGAAGGTGGATCACTTGCATTTGGACCTATTGTTGCATGACCCGGCACCAGCAGCCCAGCCCCAGCCAGAGCAGGAGTCAGCACAGCCTCCCAAGAGAAAGAGGGTGATTCCCTGTTCTTACGATGCAATCATACAGTTGGAGGACCCGCAGGGAGGTTCCTCCCGCCAACTCCAGGACCTAGTCCAGGTCCAGGCCCAGGTCCCAGCAGAGCCACAGATCACAGGGAGCCAGTCGCCGGTTCCCGAGCAGCCAGACGACCCAGGGACCCAGACTCAGGTTCCCATGTAGACGGAGGGCCCATAGGGAGTTTCTTCTTCCTCTCTTCTCTATTTTGTGCTTATTTTGGTTAGTTGGCATTGAGGACAATGCCAGCTTTCATTTGAGGGGGTAGCCCTATTTGGATATTTGGATGACTGTATATATAATTTTATCACTTCATTTTCTCTTTTTACCACTTTTTACTTTGGGTTTGTATATAAAGTTACGTTCTTATGTATATATTCATTCTCCTTATTGTATATAAATCCCCTCTTGTACATATTCATTTTACATTCCGCATTTTCCTTTCTTAGCTTCTTATTTTATGTTATAGCTTCTTGTTCTGAGTTTTTTTTGCAATAAGCTTTTGGTTTTCTTAATGCCACGGTTCTTTCCAAAGGTGGAATTTGTGTGAACCGGGTGGCTCTTCCGGATGATGGATAGCATGACAACCTTCTTAAGGGTTTGAGTCTGTTTTCTTTTTAATTTTTAGTAGTTAGTTGGTAAGCGTGCCTCAAACAAAGCTTCACTTGGGCCTAACACATTTGCCTTTGATCCGATGGTCAAAAACAAATCATTGTGTATAGGATGGTGAAAGTTGTGACCTTGAGACTCTTGTGTTGGCCGATAATCATCAAGTGGTTTCTCGGGACCATTGTGTAGCTCAAATCTTAGTTAAGGTTATTGTGGGCCCCCGACTCTATTTCTTTAGCAATCTCATAGCTTGTGTGGTGAGAATTTGAATTGCAAGTCCAAGTCCCGAGCCATTGGTCTAGAACTTGCCCTAAATGTTTGTCTTGGCGAAATCCTAAGTGTAATTTGACTTGAGACGTGATTATAGGCTTTCCTTGATCCGAATGATATCTTGAACACTTCCATAGCCTACCAATGATAAAATCCCTAGTCAATCCTTTTGAGTCATAGACCTTTTTCTTTCAAGAACCACGACACAAGCCTTTACCCGTTATACAAATACCCTCTCTTAGCACCCGATTCCTTAGAACATGTCAAAAGCATAAGTTTAGGGTGGAGAGACGAGGATTGCAATAAAGTGGTAAAAGGTACAAAATGAATAAAAGGAAAGGCGATGAAAAAGGAAGAAAATCAATAAAAAAAAAAAAGAATGATCAATGTAGAAAAGAATGAAGGAATTATATAAAAGTAAAGAACAAAAGGGGTGGAAAGTTGAGAAAGGAGAAAAAGATTTGAAATGAACAAGAAAGAGTGATAGTGTATCCATCTAACCCCTTAGAAAGAAGTGACATGACTTAAAAAGTCAAGTGAATGTGTGCCAAAATGAAGCAAAAGAAGTGCTAAAGGGAAGATGGAACCTACTTAGACCAAACATTTCCTACCCTGAACCAAAAGCCTTCACTATGTCTCCACAAAAGCCCAATATGATCTTTAGTTGAATGAAGCTTACATTAGTGGTGACTCACATAAGGGCCAAGTATATGGTACTTAGAGCCAGACTTGTGATGTTTCTTTGACGGAGATAAGTGTATTCCCATTAACCTCATTCTGAGTACTACAAATCCTAAATGTGAGGTTTGCTTAAGGAAAGTTGAAGATGTGTGAGTTTGGGTTCCACAATGACCAAAGTAATAGAAAGAGTTTCTTTGATGTGTTGAGTCAACTCTTGATGCTTTTGTGTTGCACTAAATCCATAGTATTTAAAAGAGTGAATGTTGTTAATGATTCATTTGAATTGAGGGTAATTGTTAGTCCCAATTGAGGCTAGATGAGGTCACTTTAGGTCAGCTGAATTTTCTTGGATTTCCTCTTGAGGGGTGTGTTTTATTTTGTTAGCTTGAGGATAAGCAAAAGCTTAAGTTTTGGGGAGTTGATAACCAGGGATTATGATGCATTCTCCACTCCTTCTTACTTGTTTGATTAGAAATATATACAAAATAGTCCCAAAGGCTTATATATTGTATTTGATTGCAGGGTTTGGTAAAAAAGGTGACAATTTGTCAAAATCGGCTCAAAAGGAGTGAAACATCGAAAAGTACCAAGAACAAGTCCAAGTATTGTGTAACAGGAACAATGCAGCTGTACTCCATTCTGCGCGATCGACAAAGAGGAGCTTCGGAGAGTGCTCAATTCAGACATTCAAGCAATGTGGCCGCAAGGCATTTCATGCGGACAACATTAGCTTCATTGTTGATGCACTCCATTTTGTGCGGTCCGCAAAGCTGGAGTTCAGAGAGTTGCTGATTTTGGGAATATTTCCAATGCGGTCCGCGATCCTTTTTTAGCGTTAGTCCCTAAATGAGAGCTTAAGCTTTAGAATTTAGATCGTAGTCAGAGCACTGTGAAAACAGCCTCGAAATGGGATTTTGTTGGTTTTGTTAGCTCCGCTGGGTGATTTCGGGCTTAGGGACGTGTTCAGAATGTGTTTTGGAGGTCCGTATCTTAATTAGGCTTGAAATGCCAAAACTCGAATTTTTGAAGTTTCTGGTTCGATAGTAAGATTTTCATATCGGGGTCGGATGGAATTTCGGAAGTTGGAGTAGGTCCTTTGTGTAATTTGGGACATGTATGCTAAATTTCAGGTCATTCAAATGAGGTATGATAGACTTTTTGATGGAACGCGAAAATTGGAAGTTTTGGAAATCCTTAGGCTTGGATTAGAGAGTTATTTGTGGTTCTAGCGTTGTTTGATGTAATTCTAGAGTTGGAAAGAGTACATATGATGTTTTAGATTGGTTGGCATGTTGGTTGAGGTCCCGGAGGCCTCGGGTGAGTTTCGGGTACTTAACGGAAGTTGAATTGGACTTAGGAGAAATCTGAAGTTGGCTGAACCTATCATAACTGCACTTGCATGTGTGGGACCGTAGGTGCGGTGCTGAAGAAGTGGCTTGGTGACCGCAGAAGCAGAATTTGGCCTAGGATCCAGAAGCCGCAGGTGCGAGAAGTCGAACGCACCTGCGAGACCACAGGTGTGGTAATGGAGTCGCAGGTGCAAAAGTTGTCCATTAATGAAAAGTCATAGGTGCGGCTTAGTCTCCACAGAAGCGGGACCGCACAGAGTCGCAGATGCGGTTCCACGGGGCAGAAAAAGGGTCAGAGTCGAGGGTTAAGTCTCAAAACCTCATAAATCCATTTGGGAGCTCGGGATTGGCGGTTTCAGAAGACAATTTCACCTAGGTGTGTTGGGTAAGTAATATTACTCGATTTTGATTAATTTCGACGAATCTATGCTTAAATTCATCCTTTAAATTCGAATTTGGGGCGAAAATTTAAAGAAAAATTGGAAATGTTCTTTGGCCTAATTTTGGAGTTTTGATCAAGATTTTGATTTCGGATTGGAGTATTTTCTGTATATATAAACTCGTGAGAGTGTGAGGATTCCGAATTTGTAAATTCTACCCAATTTCGAGACGTGGGCGAGGGGGCTTTTTAGGTAATTTTCCTAATTTCGCGTATTAGTTTCAAATTAGTTAGTTGAATTAGTTACTTGAAGTTATATTAACATTATGCAATTACTTTGAATAGATTTGGGTCAGTTGGAGTAGGATACTCGTGGCAAGAACGTGTTATTGAGTTGATTGAGCTGGTACGAGGTAAGTAACTGGCCTAACCTTGTATGAGGGAACTCCTCTTAGAATTTGGTATTGGTGATATATGAAATGCCTTGTACATGAGGGGACGAGTGTGTATATGTGCTAATTGTTGAAAATTCTATTTTCCTTAAGTAACTATAACTGTGTTTTCTTCCCTGTTTATACTACTTGCAGTTTAAGCCTACTATTAGCTTAGGAAAGCATGTTTAATTGACTTAATTGTTTTACTTGCTCAACCTGATTTATTTGAATTCTGTATAGCATGCTTGGTTAGAAACACCTTTTTTATCTTGGTATGAAATTTGGACTGAATTGAATATTCTTCGTGTTGCTGCTGTGTGTTTACTTTGGGACTACGGGACGATATCCCGGGAGATCCCCCTGCATGTGTAATTGGGACTACGGATTTGTATTCCGGTAGATCCCCCTGCATATTTATATTGGAACTATAGGACTGCACCTTGTAGATTTCCCCAGTACTGGGTATTTATATTTAGAATTACGGATCAGGATTCCGGTAGATCCTCGCGCACTACTAGTTGGACTACGGGACGACACTCGGGAGATCCATTGGAGATCCCCGGTTATTATCTCTATGTTGAGTTGTATTCTTTCTGTGATTATTTTGTCTCTGTTGTAGTTGTTGCTAATCTTATTACCCTGTGTTACGTTAATACTACTTCTTTTCCTTATGTATTATCGTATATTGCCGGTAGGGCCCTGATCTTTCTCGCACTACTCAATCGAGGTTAGGTTTGGCACTTATTGGGTACAGCTATGATGTGCTCATGCCCTTTCCTACACATGTTTTCCATGTACAGATCCAGGTACTTCGACTCAGCCTTACTACCCTTGAGGCGAGGCGATTCTCCAGAGACTTCGAGGTATATCTGTCGCGTTCGCAGACCGAGGAGTCCCTTTCCATTCTCTCTTGTAGTGATAGTCCTTCTATCTATCTATTCTTTTTATTTAAACATTTCGGAGTTAGAGCATTTTTTTGTATTCGTAGCTTATGATTAATGGGATTCCTGGTTTTGAGAGTTATTTGGTTTTGAAATCTTGTATTGTATATGCCGAGCGGCATATTAAACATTTATACATTTGTTATCTTTGCTTTTTATTAGTTTTTCCATATTTGTTTCCTTTTTCTGAAATTTGTTAGGCATACCTAGTCATAGGGACTAGGTACCATCACGACAGGTTCACGGAGGACAAACTTGGGTCGTGTCAGCAGTCCAAACTGGTGGAATAGATGTAGGTCAATAACCTGCACAACATATAAAATATTAATTACAAAACAGCAAGGTTAAATATATAACTAAGTGTCACGCCTCCTTTCGGCGCGCCCCTCATTTCGAGGGCGTGTAAGAAGGAGTTTTTTCAATTTAAGTGACAATATTCGAAACGGGATTATTTTATTTATTTCAGAGTCGCCACTTGGAATAAGTTAAGGTGTCCCAAGTCACCGATTTATTTAAATCCCGAATCGAGGAAATTTCGACTTTCCAAATGAAGTCTGCGAACCAGAAATTCTAAGTAAGGAAATTTGTTGACCCGAGGAAAGGTGTTAGGCACCCTCGGATCCCGTGGTTCTAGCACGGTCGCCTAAACTATTATAAATGACCAAAATATCTGATTTTTATACATGTTATAACCTATGTGCCTTTAATCAATTTAGAACCGCTTTTATTAAGTTAAAATTATACCTTTCGACCTTTAAACAAACGGGTCTAATTTCAACCTGGACCCGGGCCCTAACTATACATGTTTTTGTATCCTACATTGTTTCCTCTCTAAAAGTGAAAAGGAGAAGTAACATCCCATATTTCGAGTTATTTGTAGTTGAATTGTGAACATGACTTGTTAGAGTCTGAAATGAACTAAACAGGCCTCCATTTAACATTTATGGGCCCAGGCCCAACGTGAAAAGCAGGGACTGGGCCATCCTATGCTGATTTGAGCCGACTACATGGCATTATCCACGTTTAAATTTGCAATACGGCTGAAACGAGATTGATGTTGAGGGAAACTGTTTTTACGGGACTAATTGAACCAAAGAGTATAAACTAACTGATTATTTAACCTTAGTACTTGATATGCATTTAAATGGGCTATAATGAAATAAACTAGAGATGGCAGTGCATGGATACTACATCATTGGTTTTTCTAGCTAGCATACATGGGAATGAATTCACAAGCTTAGACTACTACCGATCAGAATTTATTTATACATTTACAGACTACTCACATGACTCGAATGAACAAATAACTAGCATATGGATACAACTAAATATATGAAGATGCGACTAAGCGGCTTCGAGCTTTAAAGCTTCACTTTATTCATGCTTCGAACTTCGGCTACATTGTATACCAGTGTAACAGATGTGTACCTGGAATTCGGAAAATTCAGAAATGAGGAAGGCAGAGACCAGTAATGCAGTAGCTCATACAGCAACAGCAAATAACAACAGCAGCAGTAGCCAATAGGAAATCCAGGAACAACTTGAAATAGCAGGAGACTTAAGAAAACCAAACAGCGACTCCAAAAAAAACCAAACAGCAGCAATAATAGACCCAAATAGCTCAAAGGAGAACTTTCAGATAACTTGAAACCTCAAGTAAGGAAATAGAAGCAGAGAAAGGCTTAGATGTTTCTGATCTTAAGCAATGAAATAATGTTATATGGGGGCAGGATTGCTTAAGACTGACTTTAAAATCTTTTCGCTAATCCTTTCAAAACTCTCCCAAATGATGGCTAGAAGAAACCTTAAAACTGATGGCTAAAAGGACTCTAAAGCTGAAGGTTGAGGCTCTAAAAAACTGATGGTTAAAGCTGTGTATATTAGAGTGTATATCAGCCTCCCTCTCTTAAATTCTTTTTTTCCTTTTTCTAAAAAAGTCCGATCCTGTTATTGTCCTAAGTTCTCCCTTTTATAGACTAGAACTGAATCCCCTTTTCCTTTTTTTTAAAGTCTTTACTTTTCAGCCTGTTTTATTCCTTTAGAACATGTTTGCACTACCCTTTCTTATTGAGCCCATGTTCTTATCTGATTTTCCGCTACTGAATGTCCAATCCTATTATTAAAATCCATGGTTATGGGCAGTATTGTTTAATCAATCTCCCCTTATCATTTCTGACTTGGTTCCTAATAATTGCATTAGTTTTAAGGGTATGCCAGTTCCTTACTGGCAGAATACTTAAACTAAACCAACTTTTAGATTTTCAAATCCCAAACTAAACCCTGCAATCCACATTCGACTCCAGCTATAACCAATTCAAATTACAAACTTTAAACAAAAGTTTAAACTAAAACTCAGGTTGGATCAAATGCTATTAAAAACAGAACCGAGGACTTCAGTTATTTAGGACATTTTTTCCCAGGAATACCACAATGAGTTCCAGGTGACAACCAGAACAAACATTCAAGTATTCTCAAGCATTTCAACTGACTAATTAATTTAGAACAACTGTGATGACCTTCCCCTTAAAAATTTGGCATACAAACAAACTGAATCCCATACTAACACAGAACAGAAATGAAACGATAGGAGAGGAGAATAAAAATGAAAACTAACAAAGAAACAGAAAGGAGAAGGGGATTGAACAATACCCGGAAATCAAACGGATAACAATGAAAATTCCTTGTCACTTCGCTTTGGACTGAAGTGGACCTTAATCGCATGTTTTCAATAGAGAAAACACATGACTAAAGTCCAGTTTAGTCCCAAGGCCCTCGCAGCTCGTTGGATTTAAACCCAGGGCTCAAGTTTTCTGTGATTTGCCATTCGAAGAGTCGGGGTTGTATTCTAAGGAACATGGTGATGGTTTAGGGACGAGGGTGGTCAGAAGGTCAAGGGGTGTAAGTTTTGGGCTATTTGGAGGTGGCGCCGCCACTAGGGATCTTGTGGCGGCGCTAGGGTTCTTGACAAAAAATTCAGATTCGAGGAGAGGGGCTAAGATTCGAGGGAAGCCATGCCCGGGGTTGGAACGGTGAGGTCGTGGAGGTTCAGTGGTGTGAAGGTGGAGGCATTTGGGCCACCGGAACCGCCGTGAGGCGATTTTCGGTGGCGGAGGAAGGTTGGGGTCTCTGAAGGGGTTCTAGGTTAGAGACGCAGGGGTAAAGGGGGTTGAATGAAACGGGTAAAAACCTTTTAGGGGGTATTAAAATTAGACTTTTAATCCAAGCCGTTAGATCACAAAGACCAACGGCTAAGATCAAGTGAATTAATCTGAAACGGGGTCGTTTGGAGTGATAACGGGGCGGGTTATGTGGTAAACGGGTTAGATCGGGTTGGTTAAGGGTTGAGAGATGGATAACGGCCATTGGATTTGCGTGGATTGAACGGCTGAGATGGGTTGTCCTTAAAACGACGTAGTTCTGGAACCAAACTACGTCGTTTTGACGGCCTGGGAGATGGGTCTCTTGGACCGGCGATTGGGCCTGGGATTGGGTGCGATTTGGGCCTAGATTGGGTGGGCTTGGTCTGATTTTGATTTCCATTTCTCTTCTTCTCCTTTCAATTCCTAAAAACTAAAATTCTAAATTATATTACAAAAAATCAAATTAACCTATAGAATACTAATTATCCTCACACATAATTAAATATTAATTGAAAAGAAATCATACATCTAGGTCTATAAATGTAAAGTGTATTATTTTGTGATTTTTATTTTTTTTGGAAAACAAACTTAATTACTCCTAACAAAACCTAAGTGTAAATGCAACATATTTTTGTGTTTTATATTAATTTAACAAATAAACACGCAAAGACAAAAAATGCAAAAATAATAATTAAGAAATTGCACAAAATTCATAGAAAATCACGCACAACACAAAACTATTTTATTTTGAATTTTTGGGAGTAATTCTCATATAGGGCAAAAATCACGTGCTCACAGCTGCCCCTCTTTGCCCGGAAACACGAAGAGTTTTCGCGCAAAGATAAATGAGCGGATACGAGCGATTTTTGCCCGTTCGAGCACTCCGTGTGAAGCTTTTTGATAGAGTTTGACCGAGCCTTTGCTTCGGGAGGCCTCCTACATATCCTGGGCCAAACAAGAATAAGGTCAATGTAGTTCGGGAAGTTTTGGTAGCTGGGACTACCGTGGAACTATGACCTTGTTGTTACTGTTGCCGTTGCTGCTGCTACCGCTTACTGACCTCCTTATTACACCAAAAAGGGAAAAATCAAAGCTAAACATAGCTACGCCTATCAACTATGAGTTACAAGATTCCTATCTATAATTCTTTTGAAAACTTGATCTTGAGTCTTAGCTGATCTTGCTGTAGACTTTGATCTGAATCTTGATGCTCGCGGGTTGT